>CAKNWT010222113.1:983-17822 GCA_932066315.1 Andricus coriarius
GGCTAAGTTTCTGTACTTGTACAAGTGGCAGTGATGTGTAATGAAAAGAAATATAAACTTATCCATTTTCTAAATCTAAATCCTATGTGACTTAGCACTAATAATCATTTTATAACTTAATTACAACTTTTTCAATGGAAACGCATGCATATGACAAGCGCCACGATGCGACGTATCGTCTGAGACTATACAGACGCCTGCATATTTTAAAATCTGAGCTGTTACATTTTAATGCCTGAAGATTATAAGAATTTAACATCTAGAGATTATATTTGTTAACATCTACATATACTAGAAAAATACTATAGATTATACGCGCTAATATACTTTTCTATACTGTGTATTGTTCTTTAATTCTATTATCCAGTTCGTATAATCCATTTTTCTCAGTGTACTGGACAATGTATTCCTTGGAATTTGCCTCAGGTTTAATTCTTGGAAAACTTGTCACAAACGACGCGCATGTCCTATACACATCGAGTTGTAAGGAAATCGAAGAACACTGGCCTTTTCTAATTTTTTTATGTACACCATTTACCTAATAAAATCATTTTGTTTTATTTAAGTGAAAACGTTTACCTATCAGTTGTTCACCATAATACTGCATATTTAACATAGAGATACCGTATTCAAAACCGAACGAAATAGAAAAAATCTCGTAAAATCACATTTTCATCGCTCGCAAGTTTGAGCGCGCCTAGGGCGTGCACCTATTGAATCTCGCGCTTCGCGTTTGATAATGTATTTGCCTCGCGCTGCGCGCTCGGTCATTGTACATTCCCCACATTTTTGCATAGGACTTTTAAAATTAAAGGTCAAACCATCGACAACTGAAATTTAGTGATTGTGAATTGTGTTATTAACCCTTTAAGGACCAAGCCTTGATTCCGTTGAATAAAAATTCTGAAAAAATTCAGAAATAATGTATGGTGATTTTTTGATCGATTTTTGCACAAAAAAAAAATTTTCAATTTTTAGAATTTTCTCGATTTCTATTAAGTATACGGCAACTCATAACTACCTCACGAAATGCGGAATCGTCCACTTTGACCTAATGCATGTATCTATTTTGCAGAATTCTAAGCTTGTTGCCTGGAAATTAGGAAAATCGAAAATAGTCAACGTTGCTCAGCTGCAACAGTGGTCGTTAAAGGGTTAAACATTTTATAGTACCTTGTGTCTTTTTTACAAAAATTTAATTTGCTTATTTGTAATGTCATTGTTCACGATCAAAACAGAAACTACACTGTAAAAATTATAGTTCCATTTTAATTGAGCATCATTTTTTTTGCGTCCTGTTATAAAACCAAATCGTCTTGTTTTCAAGCCATCGTTCGTACTACTTTACTTTGCTAACGTCAGATTGAAAAGTAGTACGCACAAGCGAACTGAAATAATACATGCACAGAAAAAACTGAAGTTAAATTTTGTTGCATGTAAAATTGTCCGCTGATAAAGTTTACATGCTATTTGGCGAAAGATTATCCTAGGATGGAATAAAAGCTGTCGTCTGTTACGCCCTTGGCAGCAATGGGAGAATGACAGAGCATGAGTGGATTCGAGATATAAATCAGGACATCAGATTTGAAACAACTATTCGCTTACTTCAATAATAATTTGAAAATAATAAGACTTAGAAAATTCAATAGTTAAAATGTGTTGCAGGTACATGTTGGAACGGTTCAAAATTGAATGTATTTCGGTGAAAGTTTAAGCGAGGTTAGGAGAATAATTCTGACAGCTGGGAATCACATTTCTGCTCCAATTTAATTAAATTAAAAGACGGTAGATAGCGCTGGCGTCCTGATTCTCGTGACTTTTGGAATAAAAATGGAGCGATAATGAGGCGAAAGATTATCCAGGCTGGGTTAAGAATGAAAAATTATCTTCGATTCGTGTAAAGTTTAACCGGCAAGGTTATTTTTTGTTGCGGCGAATCTTTCGCCTGAAATCGATGTAAACTTTATCTTTCGTTTTTTCTGTGTGGGGAGTATTGTTTTAATTGCTTGCAACTTCATGCTTAGAAGAAACAGAAAACGTTTGAAACAGAAAAAACTTGATTCTTACTTCGGACCTGTTTTGATTAAAAAACTTGAACTGAAACGTCGTTTAGTGGCATCAAAATAAAGTGGCATTAGAATATAGCCACCCGAGACTATATTTTTGGAGGACTGTTTTAATACCGAAAACTAGCCTTGAAATTATCATTTTTTTACAGTGTACGCGCCTTATCAAAAAATGATAAATGACAAATTTGTAGCTCTTTTTTGAGAGATTAACTGCTATCCATTTATTTTTTTCGTAGCTTGTTAATGTTGTTTTTTACGAATAAAACAAAAATTACGAGTCAAATCAAAAAGTGATTGATAAAGAATTTGTAGATTTTTTCAGGTGCACGATTTTTCTTAATTTACCTTTTTCGTATCGTGCATAGTTTGACCGCAAACTGGAATTTTTTATTTTTCATTATTTTGTGTGCGATCAAAATTTAATTTTTCGATTTTTCAAGGAAATTCAAAAAGTTTTTATGAAAATCTTGTAGGGCTTTCAAAAAGTAACGTTTTTCTTCTTTCGACTTTTTTTCATATCGTGCGTTGTTTGGCTTAAAATTTTCATATTAGTTTGTTTCTTTGCATTTTGAAAATGCTATAACTCTGATAATTTTCTTTTTATCGAAAAAAATCTTGAAGATAAGTTGTTCAAATTTCCGAGTACTATAGATAGCCGTACTTAAAATTTTCAAATCTTAAAAAAAGTGGTTTTAACAATTTTCAAAATGTGCTCACTTTTTTAATTATTATCCAAAAAGCTGGTTAACAAACTTGATCTTTCTTTTAAGGCCTTAAAAAAGTACACTAAAGCACAATCCAATCTGATCAATCTTTTAAAAGTTATCGTGCCTACACGATACTAAAGACTACAGTCTACAGACACCTTTGTTAAAATCACATTTTCTAACTCAGGGGGTCCCAATACGTGTAATTTGATGGCAGCCGACTAATTCAAATTTCACATAAAACCAATACCTTCTCATTAGGATGAGAATGTAAAAAATTCTGAAATTTGTACAGAACCTCTGCGTCGTGACCTTGTTTGTTTTCTCAGTTAAAAAAGAATCGTATGAAAAGTTTAGTAACTAAGGTAAACTATGTGGCATTTTCGATACGCTCTGATAGGGCTTACGTGCATAAGCTGCTAGTTGTAATTTCAATTACCTGAACTTTGCAACAGTCAACCTCTCTCTAATTACAAAGATAATTAGAAAACACTAATGAATCTATATTCCCAATTTGAAAAAATGTATAAAAAAAGTCTTTGTTCTGATAATACCTCAAGCGAATTTTTAAATAGCAGACAGTTGCGTAGTCGGTTTACAGGCCCGAGTATATACCAACCTACACATATCGACATCGCCCATGCATGACAAAACGCCTCACTGGCCACGCCGAGAAAAACGAGGAGAACTTGGAGAATGCATAGTCCTCATCCCTTCTGCTCGCGTGAGACTCGAACCCGAAAGGTTCGTTTCGACTTCTTCAGAAAGCTATGCAGCTGAACATTCTTCATAGTTTGTTATTTTCCTCTTTTTTGGTTTCTTGAATCTTCAAATGCCTAATTCTCACAACTGCCAAACAATGAACACCCAGCTAAAAACATTTAGCCAATATGCTAGCCATAAATGATTTATCAACACCAGGACACTCAATTTTCCAGATTTTTTCTAAATTTTATGATCTATTCCTACTTTATATATTATATCATCTCTATATGCTAAAACAAGCAGAAATCATTTAAAGCAAGTATCTTGTTACGTTAATATTTATCATCCTGTAAAAGTGATATATTTTACTCCCTTCAGAAATGTCTTAAATCCTAATCCATGGATACATTGATAGAAATATTCTGAAATTTACGAAGCTACTACGTCACAAAACTAATAAAATTTTTATGAAATTTCCGATTTTTTTACGAAAGCGTAACTCAAGTATACGACGATTATGACAAAATAATTGTCCGAAGTTTATCAGTAAATTATCAAATTGTAACGAAATTTTCTTAAATTTACATCAAGTTAGTCAATAGTAACATACTTTTCTGTTACATGTAACAGGGAAAGTCAGGTAACACCGGTCATATATAGTTTTGAATAAATTGTACTCTCTACTATTGTAAATCAACATTTTTTGCATAATTGTCTCAAAATACCAATTTAAATGCACATGCAAAATATCAATCAATACTTATTGATTCCTATTTTACATCGGCTTAGAAGAAAATCTATTTTATAAAGGTTTTGCGACATTTCGATAACAAAAAATAAGATTTCTGTCGCTTTAAATTTGAACTAACCATGTTATGAAATACTTCCAAAGCCAGGTAAATTTTTAGACTGGTTTTTGCTTAGATACATAGATGAAGTTTCAGGTTATGCGATCTGTAATTTTTATTTATTGATGTTACACTCTAAGAAAAAGTCTATTAACAGTAAAATTACGTTCCTTTCAGAATGCGTCCTTTGAAATTAAGACGATTTCTTTTGCCCATCAATAGAATCGTTTCACTGTTCAAATACTTATCCGTTAAATGCAAAACGGAAGTAGTTTTACTTATGAACGATTTCTTTTGACTTTGAAAAGAATTCCTTTAATTATTAAAGGATTGCATTTGTTGGCTAGCGGAGAAAGTGCGCCTGTGCATGAGTGAATATCGTTTAGCACCCAATGTGCGCAAGTAAATTTTTTCACTGCACGATTTATTTATTTATTAGCTAATAAAGTGAGTGAAAAAACGTGCGAAATGATGTTGAAAATCAATTTCTTCAAAAAATTTGGAATCCCAGGTTGTGACGCGAAAATTTTAAAAGGTACGCTTTTGACGTATGAAAAATGTGTACCGCACACAAAGTTGCATCTTTAAATTTTTTAACGCTGAAATCTAGAACGAAATGTTGTTATAGAATAAATAATTATCGATTTTATATTTACATTCACCAAAGTTCGGCTTTTGTACATTACTTGCACGTAATGTCATAAAATAAGTTTTCTTTTAACGTACAAATCATTCTTTCTTTGGTCCGACAATAGTTTTCACTTCAAGATCAAAGATTTCACATTATATTCTGTTGGAAAATCATTTTATTGTGCAAAAAAATAAATAAAGAGATAAAAAACGAAATTAAAAAAAAAATAATACCTTCAACAAAAGAAAAATCGGTCATTTCTGTACATTTTAATACATTATTGGAAAGTAGGAATGCATTAAAAAAAATTTCTCAATAAAAATTCTATATATCACAAATAATATAAATGCTTTTTGAGAAAAAAGTGTCACCAAAAATAATGTACGAGTTCCTTAAAAACCAAATTTTGCAGTTATAAATTAGCAGACACAATTTTCATTTACACACTAACTCTTCTTCTATGCGAAGAGTTATATTCAGAACAAACGTATTGTAGAAATTTCAGCTTTAATAGGGGTAAAATAGTCCTGTTGTTGATGAAAAATAAATATTTAAAAATGAAAATAATTTTGACGCCAAAATTAAAATAATTTCCTTCTTTAAAAATGTCTGAAAAAACAGTCGCGTGCGGGATTTTCGAAAAACATTTAAACTCGACCACAATTTTCTTCAAAATTAATACAAAAATCTTCAAATCAAAATCAAAAGTTTCTTACTAGATTTGCAGCGAACTATACAATTTTTCTTATCTCAACATTTTCAAGACACACTTTTCGCGCATATAGTTCAATTAGAAGCTTTCGTAAATATCTCAGATATTTTAAACCAATACTACAACAATTACTTTTCTAGTGGTATCTTGTAATGTTTAATACTTTGATAGGTTTCATCACACTTAGAAAAAAATATTGAATTCTATTTCATAATTAAATAAAAATATTAATTGTGATTCCAACAAAATGGTTTGTTTATTCGAGTTAAATACAAATATTTTTTTATAAAATTGCTCATTCTTCAAAAATAATGTATGATTTACATCAATTCAACTTAAACGACTTACAGCACATGCTTTTATTGATAAAAATGGCAGTTAAATATAAATGATTCAACATTAAATTTTGTACAGTTGGAAAATTTATTTTTATTATTTTTTGTAACAACTTCATTGTATGAAGGAGACCGATAAGAGATTTGCGGTGACTTATTCTTTTCTTGCGAGGTACGAGATCCCTCGAATTCCTGAATTTATTGCTAGACTCGGGAGCTCAATATTTTTCAATAGATAAAGCTGGCGTTTTCTCGTTGAATTCGGCCAGTAAGAGGAGGTTGTTTGAGATTTCTGAAATTTCAAAAATTGTAGAAAATCTCCGGTTTTTCGGAACAGTGCATCGTATCGATTCGAATTTCCGTGGGCGTTGCTATGAGATGGACCCTTGTAAGGCTCGAGGAGACTTGAGTGTCGCCAAGCTACCCTCCACCTCTGCAACCACCATCTACCTCACCTCCGGGACCAGTCCGTGAATGTGTGCATGTTCATGTGAAGCTTGCCGTTATTACTTTCACAAATATACAAGATATCGAGATCGAACGACCCCAATTTCAAGAGGTCCTTATTTCTAACTACTGTATCTGCGTTCCTCCTAAAAAGCTAATTAATTGAGGAGAAGATAAGACATTGTTGACGGAGTATTTTTTTACATTTATTTCAAAAAAGACTTTGCCCATCGAAAATTTTAAATGATCTTTTCTTAATTAGTTTAATTTCTTCAATGAGATTCATTTTCCAATGAAAAAAGTATATTTACTAAATAAGAACTTAAGCTTTTTCAATTTAGGAACATTTTTAATTGAGAAATTAGCGTGTTCCAATAAGAAGAGCAGTGTTCTGGAGTATTGCTTTACAAGTAACGAAGTTCTGAATAATTACAAATCGAGTAACTTTTACGGAATTTATTTAATTATAATATTTCTGCTACTTGGAACTTTAACCTTCGCCCGCTCGCGTGCTTTGGCGTCACACTTGTGCTCGCGTGGCGGCAAATTGCCGCCTCCCACAGTTTTTCTACACTTTTATGAGGTTTACACCCATTATAATTGTTTAGGACCTGTACTTGAATAAGGACGGTTTCAAAGGTGAATTTAAAGAGAGATTTTACATTAAAAAAACATTTTTTATATTTTATAAAAAATTTTCAAAGAAAAAAAAATTATATTTGCCTGAAACCTTGCGGAAAGGAGTATAGCTAGAGAATACCTGGACCCCCGAAAGTCATTCCGAACGAGGGGAACACATGCGACCGTTTTAAAACAAAAGGCGGCAATCTGCCGCCCACGGGAGCGGAAGAAGGTTCATTCCACTTACTTTGAGAAACGACAGAAAATCTATTAAGGTACATCAATTTGTCACATTTGAGTTTGTATTTTGTGTGAATAATGTAATTATTTAAATTTGTAACTTAAATTGTAATTGCGAACAGGGCTTTAGTACCCCAACTATATAATGACGAACCAGGGTACAAAAGCCTTGTCTTAAATTCCATGCAAAGTAACGTATTAATGAAAGAACATTATTTTAACACCATACAAATTCAAAAGGGACATAAAGCAGTACCCTGAGCGATTTTCTGTCGTTTCCTCACATTTTGGCAATATGTCTTCTTTTGTTTAAAAATAAACAGTGGGAAAGGAATATATATGGAATGATCGGTAATTCGTGACGTTAAAGAATACCGTTTGCTCTTAATATATATAATTTCCCAGCCGAGTTTTAATGATTGTTCTAGATTGTGATTGAACGCGCGGAATACAAAAATGGAAATGTCATAAGGTTAAGGGCATGTATAGGTTATATCACACGGATACTGTGATAAATTCATTATCTTAATAATAGTTAAACGAATCTTCTTTAGATATTAAATTTAACTCTAGCACGTTATTATCTAAGCCACACTATCACCATAAATTTTTTTTATTTATTTAAAAACTACCATAACTTCTAAAACCTTGAAATTTAGGTTTTCAATTCCAAAACAATTAAAAAAATACTATATAAGTATGATTAACTTGGAAATTTCCTAATTTCTTCGAACCATGTTTCAATTTCAATTTTAGGAACGAATAGACTGTTTAAAAGAAATTATTTTTTCAACACCCACCTTCAAAGTCAAACTTTACAAGCCTCTGAATCATATGCGAAATACCTCATTATAGTGGACGGTGCGAGAATAATATGGGCGTATGAGCACTTTAAAATATAATTATTTTTCACACTGGTAGGTAAAGTAGCGCATGCGAACTTTAGAGATAAGGAACTTTGCACAGCTGGCAGAGTTTGAAGGGTATCTTACAGGGCTTTTACTGTCGTTGTTTCACAGCCTTTAGCTTGTAAGTTTCTCGCATGATTGTTGCATAAAGTAGATGTGATACACGTGTACTTAGGTAATTGCTGACTCATGTTCTCATTGCTGACCCATTTTGCGCACTTGTATCACAAATACACTCAACTTCCGATATAAGAACCTCCGGCTTACGATATTCAAAGAATTGATGCCGCGGCGATTTTGTTACCAGAGAGACACGGGGTCGAGAGGGGAGGCAGTGACTCAATCAAGCGTGACAAAAAAGAGGAGGGCCGCACTCACCGCGTTAGTTACATTAGGTTACGTCATCCGTCCAAATCCAAGAGGATTCACGCGGCCCTGCCTGTTTAAGTTTGGATTCCTCCAATTTAGGATCAAGGCCTAAAAAAATACTTTGCTTCCCAAGATTTATTTTCTGCTTACATAAAAAGTTATCACAATATTACTATTATAGTTTTCTTAATATATTCATATTTATTTGAAATGCTTGAACAAGAAATAAATTAAATGAAGCCAAGTAATTAAAGCTCAACGTAAAAGTTGAAGCGAATTAAAGAGAAAAAAACTGTCAGGAAATAAGTATATAGATACAAATCAGAGAAATTTTAAATGAGAGGTGCATATAACCCGAATTTAGAATGTAATTCAAGCCTTTTTATATTAAGATACTTAATAATCATTTTTGTATATGGCATTGAAGTTGCTTTTAATTGGATCGAATAATTTTATATTGCATACAGCTAATTTATTTGTCATGTTGAATAACAGATTTACTTACGGTCTTGACTTTTATCTCTGATATTAAAGATTGTAATTATATATCAAAGAATTAGATTTATGTTAAAAAAGAATGGTTATAAAATTCCATTTTTTCTACATCATCGCAATATATATCAACCAAGTATCTTTCTGCTTGAAAACAAATATAGTAAAAGCATCACGTATGAATGATATAAACACTTACGATTCTATTCTTCTATTTTGTAATACCTTTGAAGAAATAAGTAGAAAATATTGCGAGTCAAGTACGGAAAAAGTGGAAAATGAGCACCAGAGAGTTACTGTATTGATTTATTCAAGTAATAAATAATATTTTTTAATAATTACATTGAATAATAATAATAATGATGATCATTTTCGTGAATTGAGTTATTAACAGATAAGTATTGCCACCCAGTGAGTTGTCACCATTGAGGGGTCATTAATCAATTACATGCTGGTTCAAAGTAACCCTTTTTAAAATATAAATAATAATGTATCACCTGTTTGGCTATTTCTAAAAGATCCGGAGGTCCATAAGTTCAGCATCCGGTCAGGTCAGTTCATAGATCACATTCTAGTCTAGTATAAGTATCTTGTCCATCCAGTTTTGGTCCATGTAGCATCCAAAAGGGTGCAAAGTGGACTCCATTCTGAATAATATGAAATACATACCAAATTTAATTACATATAAAATCTATTTATTATTTCAAATTTTAATAATATGCACTACATTCAATTTTTAATTTAAATAATTTCTTTATTATAATATGTAAATGTCATTTTTAATCTGACTTGCCCCTACTAAATAAATTTTTTTCAGGTTGCGAAATTTTGAATAATTTTTAAACTATATATCAGAAGAACGGATGAGATAGGTAATCTTTCGTGTTATTTACGTCTGGGAATCTAATGTAGATCAAGATGGTGACAAATGTTTTAAGTTCCAGAAAACTATTCAATTAATTATTATTAACAATTATTAAAAAATTAATTATTGTAAGTCTGGAAGCTTTCATAGACCTTTGTTACCATCTTCAATATAAGCTATGTATTTAAACCTGTAATAATTTTTTTCTGCAATAACAAACTTTTATTTTTCTAAATAAGGTCTGCTTGTTCAATGCACGCATATTAAACTGCTAAGGCTTATAAATATTTACAACTTTCTAGTTATTTTCAATATATATTTAATTTCAAACTCAAGAGTTTGTTCTCTATTTTACTCATTTCCTACTATGTTCTCTGGTAAATTAAGTATATTAATATATTACACTTATATTGCTCTTTTCGCAGTTACAAATATAAAATATTTCGACTTTTGTTGTAATTTTTAAAAGGGTTTTTATCAGGTCATAAAAAAGTTATAACTTTCTGAATCCCTATACGAAACTGATTCTGCTAATTTATTAAGCATTTTAACTACAAATATTTTAAGTTAGAAATTCGAAGTATTTTTTAAAATATTCAATATGAAATCTTTTAATTTTGGATTAAAATAAGCAAAGTGTCTCGTCATCCTAAAATTCGGGATGAATAGTTAAATATTTTTCATAAGTTTGACTAGTCGTCTCGAAATATCGGAACGACTAGTTCATCCACTTTTCCAGCTCGGAAATAAAAATAAAAATTAGCAATAGTTAAAAGTTGTAATTTTTTTTTAAAGAAGAATTATTGCATATTAAAATATTAAGGGAAAATGAAATAAAAACACTTAATCTAATGAACCAAATTCCTCAAAAAAAAATTTCAAAAAGTTCTGAGGGCCTAAAGGAGGAAGATAAGGCAAGTATGATTAATTAGTACGTCGGGAGGATCGCCCTCCCGGTTACTTTTCGTTAGGGAGTTTTCAGTTAATAGGCACGTCATCAAGGTCAACCAAACGTGAACGAGGGGTCGAGCGCAAGAGGTTCGCGAGGGTTGAAAAATTTACTTCGCATTCGCGGCACTCCTCTCATCCCTCACGAGTGTTTTCCAGGCTTTGAATATATTCCTCTGCACACCCCCGCCCCTTTTCCACCCTCTGGTCTTTTTCACTTCTCGATTCCTCCATCCGGTTTTCAGACAGCAAGACCACGAGGTAGCCTAGACTATCTTAATTGGGTCCGCCATTTTCGGTAGTTCAACCCTCCTTCTTCACCCCCTCCGCCTCTTTGTACGACAGAAGGGTTGCTAACCCACCCCCGACCCTTCGAGGTCTCGCTCAAACCCGAGAGGCTTTTGTTTTCGCCCCAAAGGGTCCGCCATTTTGAATTTATGATACCCCGGACTCGACTCGGACACCAAAAAACTTAGGTCGTTAGCGAAAATTACAGAGGATGGCTATGGAGAATGGCACCCCTTTACTGGATAAGGGGATGATGGTCCGATTTGTAGCTTTGGTGTAAAATCTGGAAGGTATATTATACGATGCCTCTGGATAATTTTCTCGAAGACAAAATTATGTTCTATACTCTATGTTTATCATTCGCTAGACTCGGAGAGTTTGGCAGCAGCTTACACAAAATTTATAATATTCAAGTAAAGATAGGGTACTAAGATAAGAAAGGCATTCTATCAGTTTTTTCTCGTACGATGCAAGATATCACAAAAGGGCAAGATGTAGATTTTGGGGTTTGAAATATGCCAACCCTCGGCAAGTCACGTTTTTGACAAGTCACATTGCGGCATCTCTCATTCGGAAACTTGGACATTTTGGCCATTTTTCCAGGACTTTCAATTTTTCCGAATGCGAGATGCCGCAATGTGACTTCCCGCAAATGTTACTTGCTGGGGTTGGCATGTTCCGGATCCATATTTTGTAGAACTACTTTAAACATGCGAACTTTTGTCTTAAATTTTTTGGATATTTTGTTGTTTCCGAGTGTGGGACGCCTTGCGCTCGATTTCATATGTTATGTATGAGTGCATTTCGACTTTTTTTAAATATCTTATACTGAAAAAAATTGTACAATTGTTGTAGCTAGAAATAGCGGAAAGTGGGGTATGGTGTCAGCGCGGGGCACGGTGACTCTTGCAAATAATGCTGGTGTTTCTTGAGTTTCATATTAGTTTTTTCACATAAAATATTATTTTATTTATTATTTTACGTAAACAAATTAATATGAAAATGAACAAACACGAGAATTCTTGGCAAGAGACGCCGTACCCCGCACTGACACCATACCCCACTTGTCCCTATATTGCTGGGGAGATATAGCTGAATTTCCCATAAAGTATAGGTAGGACTGCAAACTAGATAGCTAAGATATAAAAACCGTCTATCTCCTGCAGACAGAAAATTTGGGAGATAAATATATCACCATTTGCTAAACATTCTAGCAGTCATGCTCAAACATCGTATCTCCTATAATTGGTTTGCTCGTGACAGCTAAATTTTCTACGTACTGTACCTATACTTTGCCTGCAAGAAAATCTGTTCAATACAGCTAACTATTTAGGAAGACGAAATCCAGCGATACTTTCTAGCTGGGATAGCAAGAATTCTAGGTAATACACCTTAACATTTTTTTCAGTGTAAATATTGTAACTTAAATCAAAAACTATGATTCATGCCTGATGAACTACAATCATAAACAGGAACTGAATTTTTTTGTCAATTCGACTTTGATGACGGCTTTCAAAGCACCTTCGGTGTTGATAATTATACATGCTCATTGTGATATTCGCTTGCATTACTAAAAATCATAATTGAAACTTATGGTTCTCTTAAAAAAAAACCGTAATCTTGAAAATGATCTTACTTTTTTGAATATTGGTTTAATCAAAAAATTTCATTAAGATCATTACTAAATTTACTTAAAATCGACTAAAAATTGCTTAATCTGTTAGAAATCTTCTATTTTTTGAAAATTTTGAAGATCATGTAACTTTTATAATTTTCATCAAATTTAAAAATGTCATATGGATAATTTGCCAATCTTTTTATCATCTGCCATATTCATTGACAACCATTTCCAGGACTATTAAAGAAATTTGTGTTGAGTTCTTAAAATGCTCTAAACCCAACTAATTTTTTTGTTTTAGTTGGATTAATCTGGTTAACGAACTTGACGTTCATTCTAGCACCCTCAAAAAGTTTATCCAAGGCTGATTCGATTTATCAAATCCTTCAAAATTTAGCGTGGCTACAATATTCAGGCAATCAAACAAACATATATACATGGGCGGTCTTTATAACGTTTGGGTAAACAATTTTCTTTAAATATGCCCGCCGCACATGTACATTCTCATTGCCAATGCATACATTTCAACTACATTTTTTCAAATATCAGAAATATTGTAACTTAAATCAAAAACTCTGACTTAAACCCCTAAGGAACTACACTCATAACTTGAAACTGAAATTGTTTTTCCATTTGTTTTTAAAGAAGATTCTCAAAGCACCTGCGGCTTTGACGATTACATTCTCTTTGCGACACTCGCGCTTCGCGCTCGATAATTAGGTTTTATAGTCGGTCCTCTTTAAAAAATAAAACGATGTAGACAAAATTGAACAGCATATAAATGAGGTAGGTATGTTTTTCAATATAATGTTAATAATAAACACATTTTTTAAATTTAATGAATAGAGACATTAAGCCGTAGGCTTTGATTCCGTTAGTTTAAACTTCAGTTCTAAGGGGCCATTCATTAATTACGTAAGGGTTCCGAGGGGAAAAGGGTTTTTTTAAAATCTCTACATGACCTTACCTTGGGGGGGGGGGGTAACCGTTCTTACGTAATATCTGACTACCTCAATTATTGTTTTAATTCGAACGATCACAGTAGCTACATTAATTCTACTCAAACTACCCATTTTACAATTTTAAAAATCGCGTGTTTTAGTTTTTCTAATGATATGTAACTATTCAACGCTTTTTCGAAAAATTCTAAGTTTAATATTACGTGAGAAGAGGAGGGGGGGGTGGGGTAAAGAAATCTTATGTATCCTTACGTTGGCGGGGGAAAGGGGAGTCCAAAATGGCAAAAATCGCCCTTACGTAATTGATGAATGGCCCCTGAGACAACTGAACCAATTGAAAAATTTCACTAAGATAATTTGTCAATCTTGTTGAAATCTACTAAAAATAACGCTTTAAACTTACGAATCTCTTAAAAACAAAAATTGCATATTTTTGAAAATGATCTAAGTTTTTGAATTTTGGTCTAATTGAAAAATGTCATGGGAATAGTTTCGAAAAATATTTTATATCGAGTATAAATTTGGATTGATATTTCTTAATCTATCAAAAAAATTTGCTAGTATTTTTGTCGTGTACCAGAAACTTTGACAACAATTTCTTAAACTCATAAAAAAATTTTGTATCAAATTTTGAAAAAGCTCTAACTTGTTGAATTTTGGTCTAATCGAAAAAGTTGACTGGGATAATTTCGAAATATATTTGATATCTAGTGATTAATTTGCAAGTATTTTACCTATCTGTAAGAAACTTTGAAAACAATTTCTGAAATTTGAAAACAAATTTTTTTCAAATTTTGAAAATGCTCTAATTTTTTTTATTTTGGTTGGAGGTATCTAGTTAACGAACTTAGCCTTCATTTGGGGATCCTTAAAAAGTTGATGGAAGGCTGACGCGATTGGACAAATCCATACAAAATTAGCGTGGCTACAACTTTCAGGTAACCATACATACAGACAGACAGACATACAGACAGATACCGCCAAAATTGTATGATTTTTGGACTCTGTAAGTACCGGAACATAAAGATCAGTTAAAAGCTAGAGATCGAAAATTTGGACGATTACATTACACTCTCATGAATGAGAATGGGAAAATGTTAATATGGATATAGATTATATTTGGATGCCTTGCAGGGGTCTTGAATTTTCCCATGTATTTTATATGGGGAATATTGAGCAAAAGCTTCTAATTGAGATTACTTTCTCCACTATTAATGACATCTCACGTCCACCTAGAAATTGATAGCTTTTGACGGAATAAAAAAAGTGGCTATGTGTAAAATTCAAAATTATGCGAAAATTCAAAATGACGTTGATCACAATTTACGCAAAAATGGAATATTGTTTAATTTTCCCAGAAAATTACTTGAAACTTGGGTAAAAGACCTTTTTTATTAAAAAGTAAATAGAGTGATGCTTACAACACAAAACTTGGTAAAAAAACAAAATAGCAGGGGATTTCATTTAGAAAAAACCGCATTTTTTATTTGTGTATGTTAAAATAGTGAAAAGAATTACTGCCAACCGAATTACTAAAAAGATTTTTTTTTTCACACTATTTTGTTAAAATGTATATATTACGTAATATAATCTTGCCTACAAACATGTGTATAGAGCGGGATATTCAAACAACTGTGAAGAAGAATTCCAAAAAATATATCTTTCTCGTGAATTGTATGAGCCACCATTTTTTTTTAATTGTGTATTTCAAGTCACAACTTTATTTTTCGTTAATAGACTTGAGTCTATGACAACACTAGTTTATTCCTGCGGATAGAATTGGTATATAATAACCATTTTTGAAAACATTTTGTTCAAAAATTACAGAAAACAAGCTTTTTTCAAAATCACATCAGCCACCATTTTGTAATTTTACAACATTTTGTGTTTTACACATCACTGTTTACTTTTTAATGAAAAAAGGTCTGTTAACCAAATAACAAATAATTTTATCGGAAAATGCAAAATTATCTCATTTTTGCGAAAATTTTGATCGCTGCCATTTTGAATTTTCGCCAAATTTTAAATTTCACACATGATGACTTTTTTAGTCTGCCAAAAACTACCACTCGCGAAATGAACGTTATATGTGATTAAAATTTTAGATAGTCAAGACAATTCGAAGTTTTTGCTCAAACTAATGAGCCCACGTGGAGAGCTTTACTTGGTGTATGTGATTACAGTAAAAAGTATGGATCTTACTATGTGATAATCAGTAAGTTTGTGTATTTTAGTGTGATGTATGACACATTATGACTTTGTGAAGCTCTTCGCCTGGGGTGATTGCTAGATAGATTGATCAGCGACCTGGATCGGAGCAGTGTTGCGGAACGAACCTGTTATTTAAATAAGCCACACGGGAATTCTAGATTAATCTAAAAATACTAATATATTATACGATTGAGTTCAAAATGGCAGGGCATCTTCTTCTCATATACCCTGGTGGAAAAATCTTCCTGTATTTTCTCCGCGGCCTTTCTGCAATCACGTTTGCAGATAAATGCAGATAAATCTTCCTTTTTTAATCTGCAAAACTCCCCAATTTCTCTGCTAATTTGGTCTCACGGATATTTGCGTGAAAATTAGTATGCAGAGAAAAATTGTTTGCAGCGAAATGCAGAGAATCTCAGCATTTCTCTGTCTATCTTCTGCAAGTTCTCTGTAAATTAGGTGTGACGGAGATTTGCAGGAAAAAGTACCATGTAGAAAGAAACATTTGCAGACGAATGCAGGGAAGCTCTGCTTTTTCCTACAATTTCTCTTCAAACTAGGTCTTGCCGAGATTTGCAAGAAAAGAAATTAGAAGAAATTTATCGGAAGGAACTGCTTGCCGAAAGAAGCAGACAAAGTCTGCTTTATTCTGAAAATTCTCTCTAAATAAGGTGTGACGGAGATTTGCAGGAAAAAGTACCATGTAGAAAGAAACATTTGCAGACGAATGCAGGGAAGCTCTGCTTTTTCCTACAATTTCTCTTCAAACTAGGTCTTGCCGAGATTTGCAAGAAAAGAAATTAGAAGAAATTTATCGGAAGGAACTGCTTGCCGAAAGAAGCAGACAAAGTCTGCTTTATTCTGAA
>CAKNWT010222124.1:1355-11932 GCA_932066315.1 Andricus coriarius
AATGTCTGTCTGTTTATCTGTCTGTTAGTCTGTAGATTTTTAGTTTGTTAACTTTGTATAACTTTCAAAAGAATTAGCATATTGTATTGGGCTTTGGTATACTCTTTAAGTGTCCTACAATGAGGGTCAAGTTCGTTAAGCAGCCATTTTTGATAAAAATTCAAAAAGTGACCACATTTAAAAAATTTTTGAGAACACTTTTTTTAATATTTAAACATTATATGGATGGATGTTAATAGTACTCAAAAATGCGAACAAAATATTCCCTTGACTTTTTTGAAAGAAGAAAAATTACCAGAGTTACAGCATTTACAAAATTCCAAAAAAAAAAACGAACGAAAACGAACATTTGAAGCCAAACAACGCACGATATGAAAAAATGTCAATGGGACAAAAATGTTTTTTAACGCCCTACAATATTGTTAAAAGACTTTTTTTAATTTTCTTCAAAAATCGAAAATTCAAATTTTGATAGCACAAAAAAAGGAGAAATAAAAAATTCCATTTTGCGGTCAAACTATGCAAGATATGAAAAAAGGTGAATACACAAAATTTGTGCATAGAAAAAATATCTACAAATTTGTTATGATCACATTTTGATAGGATGCGTAGTTTTTGTTTTATTCGTAAAAATAGCATTAAATTAGTGAGTCCGAAAACGTCGAGATTTAATGAAATCCGCAAAAGTCGATTTTCATATAAAACAAATACCTTCTCATTCGGATGAGAATTTAAAATACAGTGTTACCGTTCGAAAATTGCGGGCATGTAACAGAGTCAGAGATACCAATCGCCATCAATGAGATGAATGCTCAAACGTCAGCGCCATCACCGTCGTAACTCTGAAGCAGATCTCTCGATTGCGCGAATTACTCTTGGGGAAACTGTTGACAAGGCTTACTGATTACAAAAATATTGCAAACATAAATGAAGATGATTATGTTCATGAAAACTTAAGCTCCGCTTTCTGCACTGAATATAGTTACAAAATTATTGCTTATGGAATAAAAACGAGTTCTGTTTCAAAAAATATCTCCCGGACAGTAAAAAAAATTGGCGTAGTTAATAATTTCATATTTGATGCACCTCGCTGAATTTGATGTCAAAATTACCCGCTCTTCATTCTTTTAATGGCAAGTAATTTTGACAGCAACTTCGAACAAAAAAGAATAATTTGCTGTCAATAATTCTCTCTTTTCAAAAAATTGCATTACAGTATTTTTGCCTGCAAATTCCAAAGAATTTCGTGATGTCAATAATTTTGTTTTATATTCAAACTTCAAATCATGTTACCAGAAAATTGAAAACGATCGCAATCCATTAATTTTTCTTCGTAAATCTGTTGGCAAAATTACACGTTTACAATCTAGCGGTGTAGGATTGAAGATAACTCCATTTTTTTAAATAACTTTCTTTGTTTATGTCTTGGACATTTCATCATACATTTATTTAAAGGCATTAAAAACTATAAAAAAATTTTAATTAAACTGAAAGAAATTTAATACAAGCCGAGAAATTGCATTTTCAAAAACATTGAAACGTTATACATTTTCGAAAAAACGTGTAACGTTACAATGCTTTAAAAATTGTAGTTTCTCGGCTTCTATTGAAATAATTTTTGTTTAGTAAAGTACTTCTTTTGAAGGGGTTTTCATAGTCATTGAATAAACTTACATTCGAATATAAAAAAAAATTAACAAAAAAAAAATTAATTCAAACAATTTCCGTAAAAATGTAACGTATCCAGAAAAATATATTTACCCCTGAGCGAATTAGTAATTTCATGATCATTCTGCAAATATTATGCTATCATTACAAAATGAATAAATCACGTTATTATAATTATATATTCCATTTTCGCAAAATATATTACCAAACATTTAATGAATTACTACTTAATTATATTTTTTTAATTTAATATGTTCAATATTATTGAAATGTACAAAATACAATCATTCTAAAAATAACTATTTTTTAATGACATTCCCAATTACAAGATTCTTCGTTTTTAACATTTCCACATTCATGCAAGAAAAATTCACATAGGCGCGCGCTTTGAGCGCGCGCATGACGATCTAGTTTAGTAAATGAGATGTATTTTTCTTTGTTCACAAGTAATAATTATCCTCACCCTCAAATTCTTTAGCTAGCGCCTTAATGAAAAAGTGGGAATCATATACCGATGCATTGTGGAAAACCTCCGGTACAATGCGCGGGACATAACCTATGATCATGTCAGGATTCTTCTCATTTAAAGTGACACAGACACCTGTCACACAAAAATGCACGATGATAATTTTTCGAAAATTGGGATATTACTAAACGGGTTCAATTTTTAATCCAGGCAAAATGGTGTACTGGGTTAATATCATTTGTTTTCGTCAAAATGGTTCAAGTAAAAATGTGTACTTTCAACCATTAATAGATGAATTGTGAGAAATCATGACTTTTCGTTGTTTATATACAATGGTACAATTTCACCTTTCTTACATTTTTATCCTCTTCTATACCGTAGACGTTTATGCATTATTGATCAATCTTTTCGAATTCTGTATTATCCTCAAGACATATATAGGAAACTGGATTACGTCATGCATGAGTTCTAAATTAAAATTCGGATAGGATCGAGTCTCACATTCGTGATTTTTCGCAGGATGAAGAGCGGGTATTACCGACACACAAAGCAATAAACATCGTCATTTTTTATATTGACAACAGCTTTTTTATCTTTGATATACTTTGGTAAATCAATGAAAGTTGATATACCAAAATTTATTGGTAAATATCTATTGTAATTTACCATCGGGTTTATAACTTCAGACAATTACCAACCAGAATCTGTTTCTTGTAACTCTTCAACTTTCACACAAATTTGTTCCGAAACCTTTTCATTGTACCATGCATCAATATCTGTTGATAGTAAGATGTTGCACTGCATTATCCTTTCTTTTTCAGTTGTTTTATTTTTTTAACGCCTATCGTCGTTTGAATATATGTTTTCCCTCCAACAGACAGATTTCTATTATATGTGACGTGCGCCGAAGAAAAGGGGCTTACTCTAAAAAAATCGAAATCGAGGTTTTTACACCTTTCGATAGTTTTTGAGTTGCTCTTTTTAATGAAACCATCGACAAAAATTTCCGAGCATTATTATTGCTAATAATTGAGTTGTTAGACATGAGAAATCAGGCTTTCTCTCGAGAGCTCGAAATCTCGTGAAACACCTCCCATCACTCAACACTGCAATCTACGGGTCTCATCTATACACCGTCCGTGAGCTGCGCCGCTATACGGGTGAGAATGTATAGTAAGTGGAGAGGGAAGATTTCGTGAGTCTTCCCTCTCTCCTAGAAGTCGCGTCTGTCCGGTCGACTTCGACCGCTCGCCCTGAACAATCTCACTTTTCAGAGCAAGCCCCCTTTCTTCGGCGCACGTCACATATCTTAAAATTGTGTTCAGCAATCTAATATTTCCAGTATCAAGGTTTCAAATTTTTGTAATTTTTTCAACTCTTACATCATCTATGGAAGCTTTATATGCTTCCTCAATAATTGAGATAACTTGTTAACTACTCTCTTCACGATTAATTTTGCTAAATAGTAGATACACAAGTGCGCAAACTAAAACAATTTAATATTATCACCCAAAAATTTTTCTTTTTTATAATTGTCTTTCATTTTGATGCTGACAATCGATAACAAAACACCTGCTTTTGTAGCCCGGTTACTGTTATTCTCGCAACGTATAAATAATAAATATAAAGGAAAAATATCGCTGAGAGTCAAAGCGTATTATGATAATTTAACCCGGCGTTATTGGGGTTGGGTCTGTGAGACCCGGCACATTTTATTTTGCTTGAAGTTCGGTTACTATGCGTGCGACGTTGCCGTTCTTCTCAGTAGCTGGAGCTGTTGAGTCGTTCTAAGCGTTGCAAGTAACACATTAGTCTGGTGGTGACCGCACTGAGAGTTACACGTGCAAAAAGTTGAAAAAGGTAAGTGAGACCCATCCCCGCATTTAGTGTAACAATTTTGCGCCATTTTGTATACATATGATTTTAATTCTTTACAATGCACACTGACCCTTCACAAATTGTCAGCTCGCAAATGGTCGCAGAAGTGCTTCTGTCCCCGCCAGTGCGACCTCTCTCGTCCATGCTCAATAGCAACGGCTAAAAATGACCTCGAACGGTCAGTGCCGTAATGTGTAGTATGAAAGTTGGTTGCGTAGCGAATCGTGGAGCAAGTATAAACGTATATATACATGCTAAGGTGCCAGGTTCAGAGTATATATGCAGTCCTGAGTTGTTTCCTTTCTGAAATTGCAGCTCTACTCCCGTGAAGAGACAATTTGTGAAGGGTCAGTGTATTTATGCTTTTATATGTAGTTTTTTACTGTTGTTTATGATTTTAGTTGTCAAAATATAATTTTATATATTTTGTGTTTTTTGTAGGTAGTTGAAAAATGGATCGAGAAGATGCAGGACGACAGCGCATATTGTCAATTCTACAAGAGTCTGATTCGGATATTACGCTGCCAGATCAGGAGTGTGATGGAGAAGATTACTTGAGTGAGCGTAGTGAACCCAGTAACACAGAGCAAGAAATTTTAGACTCTGATGATGATATTCCGCTGTCTATGCGGATTATATCTGGATCGGCTGGTTCCTCAAACCGTGACACAGAGCAAAAAATTTTAGATTCTCATGATGATATTCAGCTATCTATGCGGATTATATCTGGATCGGCTAGTTCCTCAAACCGTGAGTGTTCTTCGAACCGTTATCTTGGCAAAGATGGTACGGTTTGGAATAAGACGCCTTTTCGACAAAATGTAAGAACCAGAGCCGAAAATATAATTCATCAATTGCCAGGTTTAGTACCAGAAGCAAAATCGGCGATGTCTGAAGTGAAATGCTGGAATCTTTTTATCACTAACGATATGCTGCAAATGATACTTATGTATACTAATGCACGCATTAAACCTAAAATAGCTTCATGTACTAATTTATCAAAGAACACCCACATAAAAGAATGCAGTATGATTGAATTGAAAGCTTTTATAGGCCTTCTTGTCAGAGATTTCATTTTATTCAATGTTCTTTGACCTTTGATGATATTTCTACCCGTGAGCAAAGAATGCAACTAGACAATTTGGCTGCAATTAGAGAACTGTTTGAAGCTTTAGTCGAAAACTGGAAGAAAACCTATATACCAAAAGATTGTCTAACTATTGACGAAATGCTCATAGCTTTCCGAGGCAGATGTAAATTTCGCCAATATATACCGTCAAAACCGGCTAAATACGGGATAAAGATCGTTGCTTTAGTCGACGCACAAAATTTTTACATCAAGAACCTACAAATATATCCTGGCAAGCAGCCTGCAGGCCCTTTTTCTGTAAGCAATAAGCCATTTGATGTTGTAGACCGTATCATACAGCCTATTTCCAGAACAAACCGTAATGTAACGTTTGATAAGTGGTTTACTAGTTATGAACTTGTCCAGCATTTACTCAAAGAACATAAGTTGACATCAGTTGGTACCCTGCCAAAAAATAAAAGACAAGTCCCGCCGGAATTCACTAAAACTCGCAACTCGCGGACTTGAAGTTTTTTCATCCCGATTTGGTTTTCAAAAGGACGTCATACATGTTTCTCATGTGCCTAAAAAAAATAAAATAGTGTTACTGATGTCTAGCTTACACCATGACAATGCTATCGATGAATCAATAGGAGAAAAGCAGAAACCTGAAATAAATACCTATTATAACACGACGAAGTGTGGCGTGGATGTAGCTGATAAGCTATGCGCTACATACAACGTAAGTCGTAATTCTAAGAGGTGGCCATTGACAATTTTTTATGCTTCATTGAACATGGCCGCCATTAATGGCTTGATATTAAATAGAATTAATAATAATTCAGGTACGAAACGAAGAAGATTTATAAAAAACCTAAGCCTCGGTCTTGTCATAAACACCTAAAACTTCGTCAAAATGTCTCACGCCTACCACGCGAGATGCGTAAAAAGGTTGGACAATTTGCTGGCGAGTCTTCAGGGGAACCTCAGGCAAAGAAAGCTAATGTTCGCAAAAGGAGGTGCCAGATGTGTCCAGCCAAGAAAGACCGTAAAACAAATTACACTTGCAGGTGTTGCAACAGACATATTTGTTTTGAACATATTGTACCTTTCTGTGCTGACTGTACTAATTATAATGATGCGGAGTGATATATATATATTTTTCTTACGATATTCTAGTTTCCTAAAAAATGTGCACTTAAAACTGATTGTTTATTAATAATGAAGTTACATTTAAATTCAAGAGAAAGATTTTGTTGATTTTTTTCTTTTTTTTTAATGTTTTATTAATATGATTAAAACATAATAATATGACATTTTCCTTTGATTTATTTACATGAATACCTAAAAAAATAAACCGGAATACATATTACCTTTTTTATTAATAAAGTACTGGTATAATTCATATCTAAAAAGCGGGTCTATAAGACCCACCCCGACGTCCGTGTAACACTTTTCCACCCCCCTGACGCCGGGTTAACTTTCAGTTAAATTGTTTGCATAGAGGTTTATTTTCGACTGAGGATCTCAAGAGGAAATATCTCCTTATATATCAGTCCAGTTATTTTTCTTTTCTTGAAAAACGGAGTGGGGATATCACTAGATGAACTATAGACTCAATATCAAAAAGGAGTATTGACTTTGATATGAGAACAAAAAAATTAAATAAAATTCCAAGTTATAAAGTACATTAAATAAGGACATTAGTTTTTTAATTAGATGTATTATCTATAAGGAAGCAATAAATCAAATTCTATAGACAACACAAAATGTCATACTTATTCATCTCAAATTACACTTGTACACCTGCATTTCTTGCGCATTAAATAGATGCAGGATTTTTTAAATTAAATGTATTATCTATAACGGAGCAATAAATCATCCTTGCTTTTCTCCTAACTGTATGACGCAGCAAAAAATGCAAGGACAAATCAAAATATAATCTTGAAAGTTTTTACATGAATTGCTTGATCAGGATAATAAATAACCTTGGAGCTGTTCACGAAAATTCCGCTCTCACAATTTCACAATATCATTTTGTGACGTCATCGATAATGTTCTAGAAACTTAGCACTGACACGAACCATTTCAGCTGCAGAATGGCCTCAATGTCGTTATGGTAGGGAGATATTTATCAATCTCACACGGACACACACATCCATGCACACCTCGCAGGTTCAAGCACACACAGGCACACACATGCGCACGCTCGCCCCACACAGTAACGCACTAACTTTAATCGTTCGAGAACATATATTAAGGTTTTTATGCAGTTTAAAAAGAAAAATTTAATATTTTTAGTTCTGGTCAGTTTTTTAAACAGTTTGTTTAATGTTATTTTATTTTACCTAAGTATTTGACCCTGGTAAACTTATTTCAGACCGAGAAATAATAGCGTGCACCGCTTAAGTGCCCCAAAAATAACAATATCTGGAGCCTGTTTTGGCGTGCCTAGAGAATTAATAATAACATTTTTCTGGAGCCTGTTTCAGCATGCCCAGTAAAATAATGGGTAAAAAACAAAAAGGTATGAAGCCTATACAGTGTACCCAGAAAACAACAAGTATACAAGATCTGGAGCATGTGCAAAGAACCCAGAAAAACCAGAAGTAACAAGTTTGGAGCCTGTGCAGCGTACACAGAAAAACAAGAAGTAAAAAACTCTGGAACCTGTGCAACGTACCCAGAAAAAGAAAAAGTGCAAAATCCTGGAGCCTGTACAGCGTACCCAAGAGAAAATGAAATATCTGGAGCCTGTATCAGCGAACCCAGATTTACAAACAACGAACTTATCTCCATCCCGAGCATGAGGCCAGGTTTCCACTCGGAGAGATGATCCAGTTGTGGACTGCAGTTACCTTCAATCCACCTTCTCACGTTCAACTTCTCACCTGTCTACTTACACTCTCTCCAGTTACGATTCATAGCGGAAGAGCGGGTCCTGCGCTTCCTAGTGGTGACTTCCCGAAATTACTCTTGCCGCCTATCGCCTTCCGGATGGCTATATCTGTAGCTATTTCCATGACATTCACCCGACGCATAATGGCTGATTGTGACCGTTTCATTTCTTGTGTATGTCTGCATTTCACAAATATACAATTATTTGCTTAAAGATTGAAATTAAATCTACTATCTTATTATCCATTTTATGTACAAAAATCTAAAACAAGAAAGCTCACAAATTAACCCTGCGTCCCTTACGCGGGGTCTACGTGGACCCCACTCACTTTCACGACGCAAGGCGGTGTGGAATCACATTAGACCGGCGTCAAATAGTATATTATGCCGCGTATATCTAGCCCGATTTGCTGGGATAACCTCACTTTTTCCTAACCAATCGGCGCATGCTCAACTCCGCTCTATTACTCCCTAGGGAGTAATGAAGCTGCATTACTCCCCGAAGGGAGTAACGAAGGCGGAACTGAGCATGCGCGACCGATTGGTCAGGAATGGGTGTGGTTATTCCCGCAAATCGGGCTAGAAATACGGCTATTGTAGTTAAGTCGGGGAAAACAAATTATTTTTGCTTTTTAATAAAATGAACAAAAATATGGTAGGTAATCAAAGCAAACAGGATTCAAGTAGACAGTTTAAAATAAAGTTTAGACCTTATCAGATACAAAAGACAACCTCCTTATACTACTGACTAACGAAATCACACTTCAAAAATATAAACTGGACCAAACAAAAACGACACTTTGAATATAAGAAAACTTCGCAAATTTTTATTGCAAATTCAGTCTTGAGGCATCAACTTGACAAGACTATATAAAAATAATAATAGCAACGTGGGGTGTGAGCGGACTCTAATCACGTTTTTCAACAAAAACATTAAGAAAAAAGGGATTACATACCTCAGAGATTAAAGCGCTCTTACTGGCGTCTTGAGAACTATTGAGAGGAAAGATACTCAACGCGACAGGCAGCGGGACGCAAAATTGCGAATGTCATAAGGAAATTAGTGTATCTGGGGTCTGGCTAGACCCCACGTGGGGGACGGAGGGTTAAATGGTATACAGGGTGACCCATTTTAATCTATAAATACAAATATCGTCTAAACTACCCCATCTACATAAAAATCGGTTCATACAATATGTAAAAGAAATCTTTGTTTTAAAATAATGTAACAGTAAGATCAGTGCGCATGCGTGAAAGGCGGAAGGAGAGGAAGGAAGAGTCGGGGCAGTGTGTTGCGTACGATTGAGAGATCGAGATCGGCAAGATTTGGAAGGCAGTGAGCTGCGGTTTTTATGTCGAAAAAGTGACGAGTTATGATTATTTCCTTTGACGTGTATCATTTATTTTCTAAATAAAGTTCTTTTTATTAAGTTAAAAGAGTGTATTTAACAAATCAGAAGTGGGATGCCACTCTGAACGTTGGTGTCCGTTAGTGAAGGAGGCAAGTTGTGCGCAGTAGACATGGTAATGGCTGCAAATGTATGAAGAACAGTTTGATCGTTTTCAACGTGTACTTTTCGAGACTAGTGGTGTTAAAACGAGAGCAATGGCTAACAAAGAAAATGTGGAGGTGGATTCCGAGATTGAGAGACAGAGGCAAAGGAGTTTGCAGGAAAAACAAGCGTACGAACGGCAGTTGGCAGAAATGCGGAGCGAAATGGAGCGACAAAAACTTGAACTGGAACAAGTTAAGTTGCAAGCTCAAAGAGAAAACAAAGCTATCGATAGAATTACTCAAAGCACAAGTGCGAATCAAGAGCTTGGGTTGAGTGAAGATGATTCTAGTCGATCAAGTGGATCAAGTCAGATGCACGATCAGTTGGCGCAGGCGCTGAGCTCGCTTACGGGTGTATTGGGAAATTCAACGATACCGAGAGCTGAAAATGTTCAAACGGCCATGGCAGATTTGAAAACAGTGATTCGAGATTTCAGAGGCAATGAGGGGCCAGAGCAAGCGGGAGCTTGGATTCGAGAGCTTGAAAATGTAAGGACATTAAATGGATGGACAGAAGCAGTGGCGCTAAGTGTAGGAAAAGCGCACTTGAAGGATGGCGCTTTGAAGTCGTTGCTGACCAAGATGGCCACGATTATCGATTTCACGTCATTTGTGCGTGAGTTCAGGTCAACATTTACGTATCAACGCAGCACGAGTGAAAAGCTTAGAGCCATGATGGCGCGCACACAAGGATATTTAGAAAGTGTCCAGGATTATTTCCTTGATAAAGTTTGGTTATGCCAAGGACTGAATCTTTCCATGACAGAAATTAGAGATGAATTGGCGAGTGGTCTCTGGTCTCGTGAAACAACGAACTTTATGCTTAGCCGAAACTTTGGGAGCACGGACGAAATGCTGCAGGAACTGGTGCGATTCGAGAAGATTGACAGCGGAAGGAGAGAACGTATTGGAGAGAGAAGAGGAGGGAAAACTTTTCAAGCAAGAGAGGGACGAGGAAAACCGACGACACAAAAATCCAGAGAACAGCGAACAGATGGAGCCGAAGCAGACGAAACATCACTACAGCGAAGCGAAAGGTTAGT
>CAKNWT010222127.1:8338-19143 GCA_932066315.1 Andricus coriarius
TCTTCCTAAAAGTGTTTATAAACTATGTTTATATATTTCCACCACACTTTGAAAGATTTACAACTTTCTAGGACCAAAAAGGATAGTTTTAGAAAAATTATAATTGCAGGCTGAAATAAAAATTTAAATTTAAATATATTGGGCTACAAATATCTATGGTTATGGAAATTATTTTTTTGTTACTTTTGAAAAGTGTTTCTATGGATTTAGGAAATTTCTGTATGAAAGCTTTGCATATTCTTTTGATCCAATTCCGTGACAAAATTAATCAACTGGCATTTACAGTGTATGGAAAATCGAGAAAAGATAAGGAATTTTTTCCTGCTTGAGCGGCTACACTGAATCAAATCAGAACATATTTTCACTGTACCAACCCTAGAAAGTCAAGCTTTCGTTCAGGACTTGCAAGTGCCCAATTTTAAAAACTGTGTTTAATGAAACCAAAATTGAATTTCTATGCGAAAGTGAGAAATGTGAATTTCTGAACTGGAAGCCAGATCCAGTAAACACGTTAAGTATAGAATCGGCCAATTACCGATCACGTTTCAGTAGCATTCTTGCCATATTCTGGTAAAGTACGTCAACGACTTATAATTTATAGGCTGCTAAATCGCGAGTAGAGTGCAATTCGTACTCGGGCAAAGGATCGTTACGCGTCCTTACGGGCTGTTGATGGGGTTCGCCCATTAATACACTAAACGATGTGAGACGTGATGTTAGCATGGTGAATTGGTGAGGTAGCTTTGGCAATAAGCCAAGTGGTCGAAATTCGAGCAACGAGGGTTCTTGGCACTTCACTGAGGAACAAGTATCGCTAATCCGATCAAAAAAGGCTATCCCTCTAACATGACACATTGCACTTAGTATACGTATCCTGCACCCGGAAAACCGTTTAATTGAGTCGAAGAAAGATTTATCTCAGTCTCAAAAATCAATCCTTATCTAACTTTATTATTATTTCACCATTTATTCTGATATAACAATGACGAGGAGGAATGTTAATCATAAATACTTATAAGTGCTTTCTATCTGTTGTTTCCATTCGAATAAATTTTAATATAGATAGTTGAATATTTGAATATTTCCTTTTGGTGTTCACGTACCACGGAAAAAAGAAACGCGCTGATTTATTATCTCGAAAAGGATGCAAATGTGCAACGACTGCAACCGAAGACAGTAAATTCTTCATTGAGGAAGTAATTAAGTAAAAATAAGGTCCAATTAATCAATCGACTGCTCCAAGATACTTCAAGATACTTCAAGATATTTCAAGATATTTCAAGGTACTCCAAAATATTTCAATGTACTTCAGGATAATTCACATACTTCAAAATACTTCACATACTTGAGGATATTTCACGTACTTCAAGGTACTTCAGGATACTTCAAGATATTTCAAGGTACTTTTGAGTATTTCAATGTAATTCAGGATAATTTACATACTTCAGGATAATTCACATACTTCAAGATAATTAACATACTTCAGGATATTTCACGTATTTCAAAATACTTCATGATATTTCAAGGTACTTCAGGATATCTTACATACTTCAAGATACTTCACGTATTTCAAAATATTTCAAGATACTTCACAATATTTCAAGATATTTCAAGATACTTCAGGGCATTTCACATACTTCAAGATATGTCACATTTTTCGAGATGGAACCAGAATATTTGAAAATACTTCATATTTCAAGGTATCTTAGGATATTGCAAGGTTTTTTAGTATATTTCGAGTGACTTCCGGAAACTTTACATCATTATATTTCAGACTTGTATTTTTAATCGTTTTAAATCATTGTTTGAAATAAAATGGTTGATTATTTCGCAACATTTCGCCAGTTTACAAAATTTCCTATAATTTCGCAGTTTTTGAAGTTTTCCGGTCAAATTTGAGCCTTGAGATTAAATCGCTTCTCCAAAAATGTATTTTTACGCATTATTACACCACTTTTGCGCGGATATTACGACGCGATTTCGCTACAGTGCGAAAAAGTAGCGCATCAGGATCCTAGAAAAGTATGAAAATTCAGAATTGATAGACATGCATCCTGGTTATACCCACGCTCAAAAAATTTGTTAAAAAAATTTCTTGTTTGCAGAGTTTTTAAATTTTCCTGAGTTTGGTATTGATTCTGATTTTGGTATTGAATGAAATTATCTACTTTATGACTTGTGGTTTAAACATTTTTCTGAACATGTTTGGGATTTTTAGCACAAAAATACACTAGAAAAAAATCCAAAAGATCCAGGAGTCGAAAATAGAAGTACATTAAAATTTGGAATTTGGTATTTAACTCAATTATTTTTTTCACTTATGGTTTTATTATTTTATCAGCAAAAACTCGACAAAAATGTTATTACATACTAAATTCTAAATTTTGAAAATTTTCTGTAATTCTAATTTCGACGCCTGGATATTTTCGATTTTTTTTCTAGTATATTTCTATGCTAAACAAGTTTACAGGTGCTCAGAAAAATGTGTTAACTATAAGTTATAAAGGTAATTTCATTAAATATCAAAATCAAATTTTTTTTAATTCGCTGTATTTCCAATTTTGATTCCTGGACCTTGACGATTTTTCCCAGTGCATATTGGTTACTGGAAAAAAGTGAAGTAAATAGGAATTATTTCTTAGAAAATAATTGAATGAAATGCGCGAAAAATTCGGAAGACTTTTCTGACTGCACTTTTCTAATTGTTTAAATTTAAACATTAAAAATGTGAAAACATACCGTTTTCAATACTTATTCAAAGCCAACGAGTCACTCTCTTATACTTTTGGTCGCTTTTTTTGAAAGTCTATCACTAATTTCAGTTTTCTTTTCGAAATATATCTTGAATTCAACGCATTTTAAATTCAAAGCTTGCAGCTGCATTTATATTGAAGTATAAGAATCTTTTTGGATTCATATTAGAATTTTTTCAAGTATTTTACTTATTTTTCACAATGGTAATTTATACCCTTTAAAATTGAATAATTGTAGGTACAAACATAAAAAGAAGACTTATTTCAAATTTATAGCGTTTGTATTATGAATTGAACCATTTAAACCACTAAGCTTTCTTCAAATTTTTTTTACTTTTTTTGTGTATAAAAAACTACTTTTTTGCATCTGATAACTGTTTTAGAGTAGACAAGAGTAAAAATAAGCAAAATTATAAAATTCTATTTTTTTATTCTGGGTTTGATTCCATGAGAATAGAAAGAGCTGTTTAGCCTATAAAACAGCTTATAAAACCGAAAATTTACTGAAAGATATGATAAATATTTTTACGTATACAATCAAGAAATAAAAAAAATTATGCACCAGAAATTGGAAAAAGAAAGATGTTTTTTTATGTTACCATGTTCTTCAAAGGGCCAATCGCAATTTCAAAAATATTTAAAGCCTTTAATATTAAGGCTATGTTATAGACTATATTAGTTGACACCTTTTAAATTTGTAGTATTCAGTGTATTGAATAATTTGAAATTTGAAGATATTTAAATATGTAAGAATTTTGAATTGAAAGTGTTTGATGATTTTAGATTGAAACACTTCAAAGTATTTAGTTACAACTTGGAATTGTCCAAAGTTGCAGAGTTAGAAATGAACGCCTTTTAATGCTTGAATCGTTATCTCAAAAAATCAAAATTGTATAAATTCAGATCAGTTAGAAACTAGGACTATTGAAAATTAGGAGTCATTGAAATAATTCAACAAATGTTTAGTTTGAAAAACTCTTTAAAAGTGTGCTTTTTTAAGTTTTATTTATTTTTTAATAATTTGGGATTCCGCAAATTATTCTGGTTAAACAATTTTTCTCACCAATTGGTGAGAAAATAACACCTGATTTTTGTAAACATTAAAAAAATATATTTTGTGGTCGCTCAAGGTGAATTTTGTTCTAAGTGTTTGCTTCCGAATAAATTGACTATATTATTATTTCCGATTTCGTTCTATCCCTCAAGGATTGTGTCTTTCATAGAAAAATATTAAACTCTGATTTTTTCACATTTATAACCAACTTGTACTATGCAGCGACGCTCACATACACAAATGTAAGTATCCGAATCATAAAAATAGGTTTCGACAAAATGTGAGTTTGATTCAACCAACATTTATTGCCCAGTTCGTGATCTTCATAAATTACGATATTGATTGTCATATTACTACTCTTTTCAAACATACAACATGTCCTCTAAATTGTGTCCAATTCTCACAAAAAGCAGTTTAAGGACATGTCTTTTACAAGCCCTTATTAGCACTATTTATTTATATCAATTTTAACAAGGCAACGTCAGTATTCAAAATAATTTGAAAGATTTCAACTGACTTCACGATACTTCATGATATCTCAAGGTACACTATGATATATCAAGGTACTTCATGATATTTCAAGTTACTTCGGGATAATTCTATGTAGGATATTTCATATACTTCAAGATACTTCACTTACTTCAAGATGTTTCAAAGTACTTCAGAATAATTCACATACTTCAAGATATGTCAAAGTACTTCAGGATAATTCACACACTTCAGTATATTTCAGATACTTCACAATAATTCAAAATACTTCAGGATATTTCAAAGTACTTCCGGATATTTCAAAGTACTTCCGGATATTTCAAAGTACTTCCAGATATTTCAAGGTACTTCAGGATACTTCACGATACTTCTGCACAAGTGTACACCGTACTTCGCGAGTTGTCAACCCCTCGGAGCCATACAGAATTTATAAAATTTCTATATGGCTCTATATGGTTCTACCCGTGCAGAAATGTCAATCTGGCCCCGAGCGGGGCCAGACCGGGACAGATCGGGAATCCCGATCGGTGCCAGATCGCGGATGAAACACACGTCCAGACCGGGGCCAGGTCTGGATTCCCGATCGGGAAACCCGATCGGTACCCGATCAGTCTCATTACCATATACCGTATAATCCATTTTATGGATTTCGTGAATAAAGAAAGATTTATAAATTATAAAACAGTGGAAACTAGTGCGGGGTCCTCTCTTTTCGACGGCCACCCCAATCTTTGGAATTTCCAATAATGGTTCCAATGTTGCTTAGAATTCTGAATCTGCGTTGATGTCAGCCGAAAATTGATTTTCAAGTCGATCCAAATTTCCCGGCTCGTCCACATTCATCAATTGAACGGGTTGAAAAATATTCACTTCCGGATCACTTACATTACCATCTATAATAATTTTATTTATATTTATTGAAAAGACAATTTAATTGATGATTAATTTATTTGAGGTTAGGTTTCAATGAGCAGCAGATCGTAATTACTTACTTTCATTTTCCTCACGCAGGTTTCGAGTTATACTGGCTAGTGCTCGGTACCTCCGAACACGTGGCGTACTCGCATGAGGCATTTTCAATAATCAACAGAATATTATAAACGAGTAATATTCAAATTTCACAGCACTGTCTAAAAACAATGACCAGCACTAATTCTGTGAGCGCATGGAGGTGGCGCTTCAGTAGGAAATCGGTCTGGCCCGGCCTGGCCCAAGTATGGGCCACAGAGTTCTACCGATCAGGGCCAGATCGGGAATCCCGATCGGGGCCAGATCGGTATCACGTACTAAATCGGGCGATTTCTGCACGGGTATATATCCTTTCGTCCATTTTTATAAGTTATTATAAGACATTTAATAGAGAGAGCGTTTATATAATCTGGGATTTTTAAGTTTAGGAATAAAATGTAGATATTAAGTTTTGTAATCCACAATTTAGAAAATTAACATCTAAATTGTACGAGTTAATATATATAGATTGTTGTCCCAAATTTAAAAATCCAAGATCATAAACTGTATAATCTATGTTTCTCCGTGTATAATAACTTACTAAAGATCCATGGCATCCGCCTTCTTCAGAGGTTCAATCTATAATTTAATAAAGAGCTAGCATTTAGAATAGAAAAATATGGAAATATTATTATCGAAATTGACGAATATTTGAAAATTTCGTATAAGATTATATCTCAAAGTCTGTTAGTAACGATGTACTTACGCGTTGTTATCTTCCGTTACGACCCGTACCGTTACCCTTTTCTGAAAGTTCCACCTAGGACTCTGCTTCAGTCTCCCACGAGAGAAGTCGCTCTTACTTTTATTCGGTTTCCTGAATTTTACCATAAATCGACACTGAAGTATGGAACAAATTTCCAGGGATTTCGCGTATTCACTCGAGTCTGTAATCTTACTTCAGAGAAGTCTGAATTCTGATTTCGAAATACCAGACCAGATCTAAACTAATCACAATTTCAACTACTCGTCATTGCTTTTCTTTTCAATTATTCTATTCAGTATTTTCATATTTAACATCTTTTCTCTATAAAGCTTTTAAATGATGCCTTCTATGCGAATTTGATCACAGTAGTCTGATAATCAACAATAATTCAGCGCATTGTACATTTTTATCATGGTCGAACGATGCAGTTATTGAGTTAATTATACTGATGTTGTAATAAACGTTATGTGCAGATGGGTTCGCATCCTGTCATAATGCGACATTGACATCGTTGAATGATTGATGTACTTAATGAGTATTGGAAGATATTGAAAAAATTCGAATTTTTGCTGCAAAGAATTGTTCTATACATTTATACAAATCCGTTTAACATAATGTGTTCCCATTCGTTCTGATGTTTAATCATATTTAACTTATGCTTTTAGACTAAATTAGTGATAAAAATAAAAAAATTGGTTACAGACAATGAAATAAGAGTAGTTCTTCCTCTTTGAGGATGAAATCCTGACAAGACTAGCCACCATGATGGAACCACCTCTAACGAGCAAAGTACTGCGGGCTCCTAGTCTGAAAAGAGGCCAGGAAAACGTAAGGATTCAAGATAGGGTGAGTAAATAAAACCGCTTCTTGAATTTCAGGATCCTCGTTTAGATACCCAGTTCGAATCTTCCTTCCTTGTGCTTGACCCTGCACGTGTACCATTTACGTGTGGTTTAGTTTTACTTTCTGGAGAGTCAACACAGGGTGGCCACTAAATCAAAAATCGTGAAATGGATGGACATTTCTTGAGACCGGAAAATGACAATGAATTTTTGTTTTAACCGGGAATTTCACAAATTTTTGGAAGAAAAATCTACTCAATCACTTTAAATATCACACGATATAATGCAATTTAAAATAATTTCGATTTCGACATTCCTTTAATGATAAGATCAATTGTTAAATTTTTCAATTATTATGATATCATTCAATGTACAATGCGTAATTTTAAAATCGATAACTTCCCAACTTTTCCATTATTTGTCATCATTTTTGAGGATACGTTTTCAGTTCAAAGAATCTTAAAATGCAGTTTTATACAGTTAAAATTAAAAGCGTTCGAATTAAATTTTGTGTATAGAAACCGTTTCAAGTTGATCAATTGTAGATATAAAATTAATGATTTTTAAAACTGAACTGTAGTCCGAGTGTTAAAAGTTCAACAATAATTGATTTTAAAAGAGGATTCTAAACCTGTTCAAAATTAATCAATTTACAGATTTTAACGTTGAAAATTGAACTACAGTCAACTTTCTTTTATTCTGCTGGCTGGTTTATTTTTATGAACGACACTCATTGGCTGCGTTGTTCTTATATCGATGGGTCGCCTGTATGCAACTTTTTCAACTGAAAAGAGCGGGAGACTTGAGAGATGATTGCGACTCTCGCCTCGGAAGGGCCGAGTGCGCGAGTAATCTGTCGAGTGCAATTACTGCGCAATATTATGGAAACGGTTCAGGCGAGTGGATATCCGGCTTATCGCGCAGTTGAAATATTCGCGGTCCGTTAGTCTACATGCATGCATGCGTGTTTTTCAAGTGTTTTTGTGGGCGTGCGACAATTTGCCAACTAAAAATCAATATTATAGAATCAATAAACGACTCAAATATTTCGCGGAATAGTGAGTCTTGTGGCATGACGTCGATTGGTGGAAATGCCAGCCGTCAGGAAGGTTAATACATGGTACTGCAATACGAGTTTTTGGAGAAAATCTCCGAAACGTGAAGGCATGTTATAAAGGTCTCATAGTAATGTTTTGAAGTGTAGAATGCATTTGCGCAGATTACGAAACTGCACAAATTAGAATAAGCGTGTATAGGGGGTGTAGAATAAGTGAACTGTAGAATAAGCGAACTGTAGATTAAAAGAAAGTTGACTCTATTTCAATTCGAAAGCCATAGTTAAACCCATTCAATTTGAAATTTTGTAATTAAAATAATAGAAACATTTTTCAATATTTACAAATATTTGACTGTTCATTAAAAATCAGCAATTATAATTCTAATATTCAAAAGGAAGGGCAAGCTTCCTGATGACGGGAAAAGGGCTGCAAAGGGGTATGGGCTAGGAGAGGGATGGAGAGCCAGAAAAGAGTCCAGAAACAGTAAGTAGGCAATATGGGACGAAAAGAAAAGTCAGGATTACAGGAAGGAACTGGAGAACATTTGTGGAAAGAGGATAGTGAATGGGAAGAAAGGTGGGGCAGTTTGATAGATGCGGTCAAAGAAGCGACTCAAACAGTAGGCATGTTTAAAAAGGACAGGGACAAGCGAACATACAATGACAACATAAATAAATTAAGGGAATACCGAAGAATCAGGCGGAAACAGGAATCGGAGCGAAAATGGGGAAAAGTTAAGAGCAGTAAAAATATGGGCAAATTTTCCCGAAATGCATTTGTAACTGAGGTGGTGACCTCGGTAACGACTTCTGAATACGCGCCCATGCCATCGCGCGTACAAGAAAAATTTTCTCGCATTTACCTCATATCCATACAAGTCAGCTGTGACAGGCATGGGACACAAACACGTAGTGCTCCAATAAACTCTCAACTGTACGCGATCTGTGAATAAGATGTGCCATCCAAAATATTGTTATTTATTATAAAACCCCTTCATTGCTAAGTGGGAATATGGAATAATGTGACGACTGTCACAGAAATGTCAAAAATAAATGTTTTTTCGGTGATGTCATGAGGTAATGCAATCCATCCATTGCTGATGGCGTCATGAATTCATCCGGTGGTCCGCGCGGATCGGATCGGTAGCATGTACCGATCCTTCTGCAATGTTCACTGCACCACTATTGTAATCTCGGTTCAGTGAATTTCACATATCTTACAGTATTTAATACTAGGGAATAGAGGTTTGATTTACTAAAGGATTGGCGCTTAATTCACCTTAACTTCACTGTGACATTTACGAAATGCTAAGTGATTTTGACATGTTCATACCCTCATTAAGAGCAGTTTTTACTGTTACGATTACAAGAAACACGTTACATTTCTTGATAAGTAAATATAACATTTCTTTTTTCTGCGTGTAGCCGAACATTGCTGTAAAACGTACTAGAAATGACTTTACACTAAATTTACCTCATACAATAATTTAGGGCTCATTTAGGGCTCTGGGAATATAATACTCCAAATTAAAAAAATAATGTTTAAACAATTTTTGTTTAAACAATCCTACTAAAAATGAATTAAACATATTTATTATCTCAACCCTGCGTTAAGGCTCATTTAGGGCTCCCCGAATATAATATTTAAACATTAAAAAAAATGTTTAATCAATTATTATTTAAACAAATTTACCAACAAGTTCTTTTTTTAAATTTATTTCCCTTGCACAATTTCAGGTTTATTCAGGGCTTCTGAAATACCGTTGACTGGAAGTCGTCCGATTTTTCCTCTGCCCTTTTTTTATTATATATGGTGTTGTATCACCTTAATATAATAAAAAATACGCGAAGAAAGCCATAAAACCGATTTTTTCTCACATTACGGAGGGATCACTGAGATCTCTCCGACTATGATATTAAAAGTTAAATAACAGTGTTTAAACAATTTTTTTTTAAATATTTACCCTGCAAATCGTGAAAAGTTGAAATATTTTCCGGATTATCCCTCAAACGGCACACTAGTGCGAATTCGCACAGGGAAATTTTTTATTTTGCTGGCATTTGCGCAGGCACAGCTGCAGCGGCTTATCCCCACTATAATAAATATATATATGTGAAATATGCGTAACATATGCTCGATGTTTATTATATGTTCAATATGTAAAATATTTAATATTAACATTGCAAAAAAAAAAAACAATTCGCACTAGTGTGCCGTTTACGTCTGGGTTGAAGTGTGCCGTTTGGGGGTTAATGATACAATTGATGAAAGTCAAGAGTAATATTTTTTGTTTAACATATTTGGTAAATATTCAAATTATTTTTGTTTTCTTATACAAATTTTCTCCTGTAAATCGTGAAAAGTTATTATTTTCTTGATTGAATAGCACAACTAATGAATGTTAAGAGTAATATACTTTTTAATGATATTTTTCAATTATTTAAACAATTACCATTTGCACTGTTAGAAATTTCCTGAAATTTCAGTGACTTTTCAATGACTTATGTCACTGAAATTTCATAAATTTGGCGTTGAAAATTAATTTGAGACCACATTCATTAATTTTCAGTGACACGAAACTTAATTTTGAGGCAAAAGTTATTGAAATTTCAAAAAATTGACTCTGAAACCTGTTCTTAAAAAAGTTGCACTATTTACATTGAATATCCACAGGATATTCATGAACATTTTCAAAAGACTCAATGCACTATCTCTTCAAATAGTATAAAACTTACATTCAAATTTCAATAACGCCTTTCAAATTTCAGTGTTGCATGAAATTTCAATGAGTTTTTCCCTAACCGTAGTGTAAAAAGCTTCACTAACATTTTCATGAAATTTCATGAAGTTACTTCTAACAGTGTGTATAAAGATATAGTTTAGGTAAATTATAGC
>CAKNWT010222132.1:1501-11665 GCA_932066315.1 Andricus coriarius
ACCGACATTAATTTGACCTAAATATGCACTGAGTTTTAAGTATAAGAAGATAAAATGGAAGTTTCTTTGAATTATTATTTAAATTCATAGATTAATGTATTTTACTAAAATTCTCTTCATTGTAAAATAAGTTTTTTTATTTACTTGAAACTACCGTTTAAAATAGTAGCCAGCAATACATTGACCAATTCATTTAGTAGTAGCATTACCAATTCCTTTAGTAGATATAGTTACTAATTCATTGAGTCAGTTATTCCTACTCATTGAATTAGTAGATTTTTACTCATTACTAGTATAGCCATTACTAGTATGGCCAACGGCCATACCACGCTGGAAGCACCAGTTCCCGTTAGATCACTGAAGTTAAGCAGTGTTGGGCGCGGTTAGTACTTGGATGGGTGACCGTCTGATACTACTGCGTTGCTGTTGACGGTCGTGGGTGTGGTGAGCCCATTTACTACAAATCCACCTCAAAAACACTACCCGAATCGGGCAGTGTCACGCTTACCCCTAGAGGCTCGCCGAAAGGGAAATAGCTTAATGATATACTAGTAAGCGAATCGGCACTATTTGAATTAGTAAAAAACTACTACCAATTAGTAGTTTTCTACTAATTCAGATTTAGAGAGTTATTTATTTGTGCAGAATCGCTATTTCCGTGTACTTTTATATGATAATGATTTTCTATAATAAATTTCTCATGATCCATGGAATCTTTTGTAATCTCATGCAGTATTTTAAACAAACAATTCTGTAAGACAAACAACATTTTTCCGTGTATATCATCAATCTCGTAAATTTTACAAAGTCTCTGAGAAATGAAACTGGAATTTGGTAGCAGCTTTAAAAAAGTAAAATGATTGTTCTATTTTCATTAAAAAATGCTACTGGTCGTTGAAAAGTCTATCCAGTAATTGACGGGGTAGAAAGTGCTAGTTTCGTTTGCGTTGTTTAAGTGCTAAAATCTCATTCATGCACTTCGTTATGGTCGTTTTTATGGTAAATGTGTTAAGCCCAGGAACATTTTAAGGTCTATACGAGTCTCTGAAGTGCCTTTTCCGAGAGTCGTTGCTGCAAGTGTATGATTACATTTTATGCGAAGAAGTAGCATACAGTAAATGAAGTTACGTCGTTTTAACTTGAGGTCCAAAGAGAAGATGATAGTTTCCTTTATGTATAAACGTGCCGACTTGATGGCAGTTGATGGGTCAAATTTCTTCTATATGCATCTCAGAAATGCTTTAAGTACGAACACAAAAATGCGACTTTTCACAATTATTTTCATAGTGCATTATATTTTATATTTTTATGCTACGAAAGTAATGTCGCTAAGATTTTGGACACTTCAATTTGAAATACTTTATTTAAAATTTATAATATTTATTTTTAAGTGGACGCGATTGAAAATACAACTGAGTAATAAATATGTAAAAAAATGATTATACAACATACATACACACATATATATACATTGTTTATGTCGCTAGCATCATCAATCGCGCGCCTATAGCTTTTGGATTTAAGGGCAAAAATAATTTTTCATACAAAATAAAAATTACAAATATCTATTAATTTGTCAAATTTATTCATTTAAGGTTATATAAATATTATTTTCCTACGATTCTTGGAAAACTTAAAACAGATTTTAACGAAAAAGTTAATTTTTAAACGAATAGTTGAATATTCAAAAGAATATTTTTATTTTAAATTAAAAGCAAGGTAATTCATCCAAAAAATACAAATTTTCAACAAAATAGTTGAATCCTCAAACAAAAAGATTCATTTTCAACCAAATAGTTCAATTTTCTACTAAGAAGATTAATTTTATACCAAAAGAGGCCAAGTTTCAAGGAAATAGTTACATTTACAAACAAATAAATTAATTTTAAACTAAAATAATGAATCTTCGACCAGAAAAATAAATTTTTAACAAGGTAGTTCAACTTTTGACTTGAATTTTTTACTAAAAAATATTATTTCTCAGCGAAAAAAAGTAATATTTGATATTCCAACTTAAAACTATTTTTGTTTTGAATAAAAAATACCTAAGTTCATCCAAAAATTATTTTTTATCACAATACTTGAATCCTCACCCAAAAAAGATTAATTTTAAAGTAAACAGTTCCACTTCTAAACAAAAAATATAAAATTTCTATCGAATGAGATCAATTTTGAAACCAAATTTTCTTAGGTTTCTTGAGAAAATTCAATAAGGTTTTTGATTTTTCGAAAATTCGAGTCAGTTTAAAAGATATTTAGAGCTTGTAGAAGATTAGAAAATATATGAGAATATTTTATAAATTTTCAAAAATCTTTCAAAGTATTGAAATATTTTTAATATCTTCAAGAACTTCTGAAATGCGTCAATACATTTTAAACAAAATTCGAATAATTCCTGAAATTGCATTTAAATCATTTAGATTTTTTTTTGGCAATTTCGGAAATATTTAAAAATGTTTGAAAATTTTTCCTGAATATTCTCACAATATTAATTTTTAATAATAAAAAAATCACTTTGAATTTTCCCAGGAGTCTTAGGAAAATTTTTGTTTATTATCTTCAAAACTTTCAAAATCTTTAAAAAGCTTCAGAATTTATTTGGAAATCTTCAAAAATCTACATTTTGTTCAAAATGTTTTGAACTCGTTTCCAATTTCAAATAATTTTTGTAATTGTAATTTTTGTAATTTTTGTAAATAAATGTAATAAATAAAACTTTTAAAATGGTTCAAGTTTTTGAAAAGTATTTCACAATTGAAACAATTGTCTCGACATCTTAGAGATTTGTTTTCTATACCTTTATATATTTTTTAAAATGTTCCAAAATCTTTTTTAATTTTTCTTAAAAATTAATTGTTAAACATATGGTAAAAAACCCACTTAAAATTTTGATACAGGAATTTTAAGACGTCATTTTGTAAAATCTCTTCGAAGCTTTCCAAATTCTTGAAAAGCAACTAGATTTTTAATTCAAAATCATAAAAATATACATTTTGTTTTAAATTTAATGAAGTTTTTATAAGTTGTACATGTTTAGTGTTTCTTTTGCAAACTCTTGAATATCTCTTAAACTTACTCGAATTTTTTGTAAAATTTTGTAAGATTGCAAAATTGAACGATTTTGTTAGTAAACTTTTGGTAATATTTTTTAAAATAAAAAAAAATTATTTGAAATTTCTCAAGAAATTTTAAAACACTTTTTTTTCCTTGAACTATGAAAAATTCTTCAAAAGCTTCTTTTTTTCAATATCTTAAAAAATATATACTTTTTTACAATTTTTTGAAATCTTCTCCAGGTTTCAATTACTTTTGAATATTTTTAAAACTCCGAAATATCTTTCAAATAATTTAAAGTTCTTCTAAATTTTTACTAATATCCGGCAAATTAAAAAAAATTGTCTGGAATCCTTCCAGATTATTTTTCGACATGTTTCGCAATCTTCAAACTTAAAATTAATTTTTATCCGACAATTTTTCTTACCGCTACCTACAGTAAATCAAGATATGCTAAGTTTCTCGCCATAATTTTATTTATTTCATCTCTTTTACAGTATGAAAAAGTTTACAAAATATAGTGTGGTAGCAAAGTATTAAGAACATATGTAATTATTTCCTAGTATTGAAAAATACACATTTTGAATTTAAATTTTCTTTTATATCGATAATGTTTAGAATAGAAATTCGTTATTTAGGAAATTGTGACTTACAAAAGTCAAGAAAAAACAAAAGAAAATGAAAACAGTCACCAAAAGTCATATTCAGACAGTCTTGTAACCGTATTAAAAAAAATTAGAATCTAAAAAGGAAAAATGTGAAAGTAGAAATATTTAAATTAAAGTATGTTTGAAATAAACTTAAAGAGACCAACTTTTAATTTGTAATATTCTGTATAGTTCTAATTGGATTAAATTATATATTCAATTCAATTCAATTATTCACGAAAATTCGCAGAGCGTAGAACAAATATTTTAAAGCAAGAGAAATGGGAAAGTGCGGCTAGGTTCACCGAGATTTGATGAACGCTGACCAAATTAATTTAAATTACATCAATTAAAATTGAAACTTTCAAAATCTTACAATTTAGATTTGAATCGTTGAAAATTTGCGATAAAGACACATTTAGTTGTTTTTAACTTAAATTTACCATCATTTCAGTGTCTAAAATAACAAAAAATTTAGTACCGCACAATTGCTCGGCACCCCCCTCGACGGGAAATGAGGTATAATATCTTTAATAATATTATAAGTATAGACGTAATAATAAAAAAGTTATATTATTTGGGTCTCTGAGAGTAAATGAGAAGTAAATAGGCCCATTCCATTTTACTTTATTGACGTTGGTTACGACCTTTTTTTTAAATTTGTTTGCTAAGAGATAAAAAGTATTAATATTTTTTGAATTTATTTTTCACGTCAATTTATTCAATTAATTTTTTTTTGTATCTTGAAATTTTATTTTTCAAGTGCAAGGGTTCATTGAAATTCATTAATTTATTGACAACGGGGTTAAAAAAATCTAAAAAAAGCAATACTTTGAGCTATTTTTAAAAATGCTATAAGTTTCAATATTTCAACCTGAAAAATTGAAAAAGAGCTTAAATTCTAAAAATTCTGATAAAAAATGAACCTAACGGGGTAAGTTTTGATTTTTAAAATCAAACACTGCGATTTTAATAACGCTTCCAATGTGTTGAATATTGGTTATGTTTTAGTTATTTTTATGCTAAAATGTTCGCCCATTATTTTTGAGGAATTATTTAGAGGAATTAAAAATCCTCAAATCTTATATGAAATTCCTTTTGATAACCCTTAAAATATTGAAAAATCACTTCAAATCTTGGGACTGAAAAATCCCGAAAAATAAAATTCCCGACACTGTAAAATTCCCGAATAATAAAATTTTCTAATTGTGAAATTCCCAAATAATAAAATTTCCGGATTGGAACATTCCCGAATAATATAATTCCCGAATAATCAAATTTCCTAATAATAAAATTCTCAAACAGTTTATAATATTATCGAATTGGAAAATTTCTGTTTCTTTCAACCTTAAGATATTTAAGGGAAAGACCCTAAGTTTTTTTCAGACAAAAAAAAAACCCTTAGTCCGAAAAAAGTCGGATAAAATTGTTTAATTAACTAGACACTATGATCAAAAACTTGTTTTTGTTTTTAGAAGCAACCCAACAAATATAAATTTTCAATCCAAAAGGACGAATTTTCAACAAAAGAGTTGAATTTTTTACCAAAAACGATGACTCACAAAACTGTTCATTTTTCAACAAAATACTTAAATCTTCAACAAAATAATTCAATTTTTCACTAAATAGCTCAATGTTCAACCAAGAACATTAATTTTCTATTAAAAGAAGAATTTTAAACAAAATATATAAATTTTTAACCCAATAGTTGAATTCAACTAAAAAAGATGAATTTTTAAGAAAATAGTTAAATCCTGAACCAAAATGAAGAATATTCAACAAACAAGATTAATTTTCTACCCAAATAGACGAATTTTCAACAAAGTACGATACATGAATTTTCTACCAAATATTTGAACTTTCAACTCATAAAGGATAAATTTTTGACCAAAATTGTAATAGTTAATTTTAATAATAGAACATTCATTTTTCATACAAAATTTAACAAAGTTGTTAAACAAACAAACAAATAGTTTAATGTTCATTCAAATAGTTTATCTTTCTATCGATTTGTTGAATTTAAGATAAAAATTAAAAATTGTATATGAAACAGATGTATTTTCAAGGAAAAAGTGGATTTACGACTAAATAGTTGACTTTTCCACGAAAATTATGAATCTTTAACCAAAAAAAAAATAATTTATTTCAAAAGTAGTTGAACTGTAAATCACGTAGCGGAGTTTGCAACAGAAAAAGACAAAAAAAAAATAGTTGAATCCTCTACCAAAACAGTTTTATTTTTGAAGAAGCAGTTGAATTTTTAACCAAAATGAAGAAATTTTCAATCAAGATGAATAATTTTCTACGAAGAAGATTAATTTTGAACAAGATCCTTAGATTTTTTACTAGAGAAGATCAATTTTCAATTTGTAATATCAGTTTTGAACAAAAAATGGAATAGGTTCATTTTGATTGAAGAAAATTAATCCTGAAAAAATATGCTTGCTGTGCGGGCACATTCTCATCAAGCACATTTTTGCTTTGCTCGTATTCTTTTTTGTATACTACGAACAGCCGTGCACGAAATGTTTTATATTTTAAAAAAAGTGGTTTCAAAAATTTTGAAAATGCTCTAACTTTTTGAATTTTCATTCAAAATGCCTGCTAACGAACTTGATCTTCAGTTTAGGACACTAAAAGAGTATACCAAAGGCCAATCCAATTCAAGAGAAGAGTTAAAAAATCAACCAATTGGTGCATTTTCAATTAAAAAGTTCATTTTGTACCCAAGAAGATTAATTTTCTACCAAAAACGACGACTTGTCAACAAAGTGAATTTTCAATGAAGCTTTTGAATTTTCAACTAAAAAAGACAATTTTTGAACTAAGAAAGATTGATTCATAACCAAAAATAAAACAAATTTTTAAACAAAGTAGTTATTGTCAGCCAAAGAAATGAATCTTCGACCAAACAAATTATTATTAACAAAATAGTTTAACTTTCAACCAACTTGTTGAATTTTTGAACAAAAAAGATTACTTTTGAACAAAATAGTTGCATTTTCAAGAAAATAATCCATTTTCCAACAAACAAAAAAAGAGTTTATAACAAAGAATAGTTGGATTTTTTATTGGGTTCTATTAATTTAGTTCAAATTCAAGAGAAAAAACCAAAAAAGGAGAAGTTTCTTGAAAACCGAGAATATTTCAGAATTCTTTTAAAAATGAGAACAGAGGGAATTAGGGGAGAGACTGTGAATTCTGAAATATGAAAGTCATTTGCAAACTTATTATTTAACTGTACTGTTGAAGGGTCATCTTTCGCAACATTCGCAAAATTTGTTAAAATTTATCATCAGAAAACGTACTAAACAATGTTATCAAATAAAAAAAAAGTTTACAATACTCAATTAAAAGTACTCTCATACTAGTATAAAATAGTTTTAAGTCATTATTCAGTGGACGATTTAAGGTAATATAAAATTACATTTATATTTCGTATTTAAAAATAGGAGGGGGCTGGTGAGCTTCGGGGTCACATGGAATTTTGAGGGGGAGGGGGTCATCAAAATGTTAAAAATTGTCACAAGAGGTCGGGTGAGTCTAAAACCACTAAAAATAGCGTCACGTATTATTTTGCCCGCTTTCTCATCTAACTGAACTTTTTTCTGTTTCAGCAAATAAATTTGCATAATTTTGTGTTTAAACCTTCGTAAATATATGTATGTACAATGTATGAATAAATTTTAAGTTTATAAAATAAAAAGTCACTATGTCGACCTGCCAACACTCGCCACTCTGTGTCCTTGTAAATTCTTTTTGGCCGATCATTCTTTATTGTTGCAAGTATAGGACTGATTCCTGTTCTTGACTGGACTCTATAAGGTGCGCTAGAGAAGTGAGGCCCTCGACGAGCTGTAATCTCTTTAGTAGCCTAAAGAAGGTAATATCACAATTACACTTAAATTAATAACCTAATTCAAAACTCGATTTTTTTACAAGTTTAGTTCAGTAATGGATACCTCGACTACCAGCACTATAGACCCAATTGATTAGTTATATTTTTCTTCCTATGATACAAAATTTCGGAATTTTGAAATTAAAATTAATTTTAATTGGGACTTTTTTGCCGGTGGAATTATGAAATCTGAGTTTTAACTTGACGAATGGTTTCTGCAGTTATCGCATGAGAACCAGTATGACGCATTTTAAAAATTTGTTATCTTGCCTGCAATAAATTCTAGTCAAGAGAATAATATCGATAATGTTCGTTAGAGTTTTTATAGATTATATACCACAAGCGCATTTGCTTTTGTTAGCTAGAGGTTTGGAAAAAAATTACTTCTGCAACTATGTCACGGGACTGATAAATGTGTAGTCGTTTCTTCAGCAGACGACCATTTGTCCCCCGTCATGCTATTAACACGTCCTTCATGCACCTCAGACACATTACATCATGCACCTCTCACTCCACTACGTCGCATGATATTAATAAAAATGATGGACGTACAACGGAGGCATCTAGCATGTTTCCAGAATATTTTTCTAGATTATTTCAAATATTGCATGTTAACAGAATAAGATAACCAACAAAATAAGAATTTTTCAGTAAAGTGAAAAAACATTCTGTAAAATCAAAATCATCTTTTAACTCAAGAAGAGCAACGTATGTGTGGAATCCCACCCAAGCTTTGATTATTTGAAGCTGCGTATGCGTGAATATTTCTTATCACCTTCTCGTTCCCAGTACCCTCAAATACAGTCTCGTTCTAGCCTTTGCAGGTCAGGAAGGACAGGAAAGGCTATTCATTTTGCGAAAAATGTTGTAAATGTTTGTGTGGTGAGCATAAAATAGCTATTTGTGATACAAGTGCGCAAAATAGGTGATTGTGTACGAGTGTGAATATCGCAGCATAAGCCGGAGGCTCGAAGCATGAGTCGATGGTTAGCGCACGAGCGAAGCGAGTGTGAAAACGTAGACGAGTGCTTCGAGTTGCAGGCGAATGATGCAATCACACGAGTTAGCAATCACCTATGCGCACGTGTATCACACGCTATTTTTTGCAACGCCCGTCCGAGAAAGTTGTGTTCGGAGTTGACGAAAAATAATAATCTTGAAAGAAAAGATTTTTAAATTTCGTAAACTGTTTTTCTTTTAAACAAAATTTTTTAAAAAAATTTTGAAAAAAAATTTCGGAAAAAAATTTTTTTTGGAAATAAGATGTTTAAAAAAAAAATTTGGTAAAAAAAATTTTTTGAAAAAAAAATTGGTGAAAAAAAATTTTGGAAACAAAACATTTTGAAAAAAAAATTGGTTGAAAAAAAATTTTCGAAAAAAAAATTTTGTTGAAAAAAAAATTATGTAATCGTCGCGATGTGGAAAGTTGCTCATCTTCAAAGTGCGCATGCGCGTTCATTCCACCGATGCGGAAAGTGCATAATAATCAAAGTGCGCATGCGCAAATATTATTCCCGCATTGTTATCAGGAATGACTCACTTTGCATAGAATTTAGATACACGGAACGGCCTACTTTCGAGGTGGGTGTTGCAAAAAAGTGATTTGCTATGGCTGCCTGAATGCTGATGATCTTTCAGAATAATTCGATTGAGAAACGTGACCCTTCACAATTTCAAATTCATCACAAATAACAGGAAATATTACCTTGGGTTGGATCCCACCCCGCGTTGTTAGTAGTGTTCTGAAAGTTCAGGTTGTTGTTCTTGGGTTAATGATAAGACAGAAGTACGCTTCCGAGATGACGTATTCCTGATTTAAGCCCAAGAAAATTTGATTAGAAACAGTTATCCATTTTTGAGGATATGAATGTGTTATCTGACATTATAAAATTGACACTGATCACGAATTGGAATAGGCTATGCTGCGGATTGCGATAAAAAATAAGTCTTCAGTTAAAATAAAAAAAGAAAAACTTACTAACAAAAAATTAAGTTTCTAAATAAGGATGAGGAAATTTTGATCTAAAAAAGTGAAAAAAAATCCGAGTAAATCGTCCTAGAATTTAAAGATTGCAATTTTATAGGTTTTCTAAATCGGTTTTCAATGACGATTGAAAATAGAATTTTCAATTTTTCACAAAAAAAAAAACTGGCTTCCGAGATATGGGGAATCTAAGTAAGAATACCATATATTTGATCTAGAAATATTATTCTCTCCCGAGAAAGTCAAAATTTAGTGTGAAGGTATCGCACTGAGAAAGAAGATTATTCGGTGAAACAACTATAGAAAGAATAAATTTTTTTCAATTAACAAAAATAATTTAAAAAAATATCTTCAAGTGAAGAAAAAAAATTATTACTGCGCTAAAATATTACGCAAAAATTTTATCTACATTACTTCTTTCTTCTTACTGTATTAAAAAATTAGAATACGAAAAAAATCTTTTTATCACAAAGTGTATTTGATTTTTAAAGATTTTTTTATGCAGTAGACCCATTTTCAAAAAAATGTTGGTTATCTAGTTTTGTTCTACGACCATTCCTTTTTGGTTCGAAATTCATCTC
>CAKNWT010222164.1:1232-12833 GCA_932066315.1 Andricus coriarius
AGGAAGGAGGAAGGAGGAAGGAGGAAGGAGGAAGGAGGAAGGAGGATGAAGGAAGAAGGAAGAAGGAAGGAGGAAGAAGGGAGAAGGAAGGAGGAAGAAGGAAGAAGGGAGAAGGGAGAAGGAAGAAGGGAGAAGGGGGAGAAGGGACAAAAGACAAGGGAGAAGGGACAAGGGACAAGAGACAAGGGACAAGGGAGCAGGGAGAAGGGAGAAGGGAGAAAAGAGAAGGGAGAAGGAAGAAGGAAGAAGAAGAGAGAGAGACATAAGATGACCATGGAGACTATAGACTATATATATAGTCTCCATGAAGATGACTCACTTTCGCTGCGTTACGTTACATGATTTCTCAGTTCGGTCCCCTCGACCTATCGTCCTTTAAGAAGCATAGCTTCAAAACACCATAGCATTACATGCACTCTGTCGGTTGAATTCTAATCAACGCGGTGCGATTCTACGTACAGCTGACACAAAGCTTGTTATATGCATATGAACAATGGTTTTAATTCCCAGCGAACAGGTCGAAAAATAGAAGAAGAAGAAGAAGAAGAAGAAGAAGAAGAAGAAGAAGAAGAAGAAGAAGAAGAAGAAGAAGAGGGAAGTTATGATGATGATGACGATAATGACACACAGAGCGAGAGTCAAGAACGTAAAGAAATGCTTGGAAAAGACTTGGTTGAAAAGTTTGCACTGCCTTATGTTAAAGCCATAAACGATACAGCGATTGGGCGTGGTCATGTGAAACTAATTTTTAGAGAAGAGGAAGATTGTTATGTAAGAATTGAAAAAATTTGTTCAGATACTTGTAACATAAGTGGTCGTCACTTTTTTGTAATTACCGAAAAAGTATCACGCATTCTCGGGTTCGCACCGCAGGAATTGTTATATGTTGATGCACACTTTGCCAATCATCCACCTAGCCTAGCTCGAGGTCTTCCTGAAAAAAAGTTTATTTACTGTGATATATGTGAACCACGTATCACAGGTTATACGCAAACGCCACTTTTGCGAATAATTCCTGTTGTTACTTAAAATTACGTATTTGCATCTACGCAGATTACCCAGTTTGCTTCACCTAATTACATTCCTCTTTTACATACTGAGTTTCGCACAGTGGAAATAGATATAAGAGATCATCTCGGCCTACCAATACTATTCGAGTTTGGCACGCTCACTGTCACACTTCATTTCAAACGAATCTATTAGAGAAAATATAAAGTCTGTATCCAGTGCATATTTTAGGAATGTAACCAGAAGAAAAGAAGGAGAGAAAGAAGTGAACAGAGAATGTGTCCTTACGTGGAATATTATACGACAAAAGTGGGAGGGGGTGGTATATCAAAACTTTACGTCGGTTCGAGATATCAAAGAGGACATGGAATTGGAAGTTTTCTTGGGGGCCTTTTCCGTCGAGTTTTACCAATACTTGCGCGGGGTGCACGTACAGTCGGTAAGGAGGCTTTACGCGCCGTAGTTAACGTTTTAAACGATGTTGAACACAAAACTCCGCTCAAATATGCTTTCAATAACCACTTTAAGGAGTCTGGAGAGAATCTTAAGAGACAAGCAAATGACAATCTTGAAAATCTCGTGAGTGGATCTGGTTATAAAATCGCAGAAAGAAATTTTAACACTCACAAGGAGAGGACGCGAGATGGGAATCGCCGATTCGACTAGAATTTTGCAGGATGAAAGTACATCAAAATCCGTTAGGGGCGTATTTTTTCTTTCGATCTAATGGGCCTTAGTTTTCGAGATATCGAGGTTTCAGTATTTGCGCTCGAGCGCTCAACTCGCCACTGCAGAGCGGGGACCCGGGCTTGGCCGCCTTGGGCGCTTACTCACAGTCCGACACTAATACTGTGATAAACGGAAAGTCAAATTTTTGAAAAAAACGGGGTCAGAAAGTAACAACCAAAAATCGTTTTTTTTCGGTTTTTGGAAAAGTTGTTAAGCACTATAGTCCAGCGGATAGTGACTATTTTTGAAGTGAAACAAGCAAATTATGTCACAAGAAATTATATATTTGTGTAGGTATATATAAACTTGGTTTTTTACTTTTATCGAATATTATTTGTAAATATTCAACATTATTATTCAAATGTCTTTTTTACTTACATTTTTACGAATAGTTGATGAATGTTTTTTTTTTTAAGAAATCGTGTAACTTCTTTATAATTTTCACCTTTTTTTAGTTCACTGACATTGATCAAGATGATTAATATATACTTCAATTGAATAGGACTTCATATTTTTCATTTTCGTTTAGCAACTATAACATAAGGTCATGTAAGTTTTTTAATAGTGCCTAGGTACAATAAATCCATTATCTCGAGTTTCTCAGTTTGTGATGCGAAATGCTTTAAGAAAGAAGAAAATGAATAATATAAATTTAATTACCAATGACTTTTAAGACAAATTTTTATCCAGAAACTAATTTTGTTAAAAATACTTTTTTTGAGTTGTCATCTAATGCCTTTTAATAGAATTATTTGTTATAACATAATATATTTACAAATTATATTCAATAAAAGTAAAAATTCAAGGCTATATATTTTTTTGCAAAAAAAAATTATGAATCTATTGGTAAGTCCAAAAATTACTTTCACATTATTTATTTAAAAGGATTTAAGTTTTCGTAAGTGCTGCAGCAGTGGCATTGTCATTTTCTCGGAATAGCGATACTGGAAAATTTCTCCGTATGATGCTTTCCGCGAACTGCGTCCTATATACTCTATACGCAGGGCCAAAACTCACATGTGTACAAAATATTAGTCTATTGATGACACTGGTAATCCAGTTATCATGTCTAAAAAAGCGTCGTAGCTCGTTATTTTCTATTAGAATAGTTGATAGATTGAGCTTTAAGCTGTTATTTTAGGTGTCTTGTAAAATATTTCGCATGGTCATTAGTAGCCCGTCAGATAACGTGAACAATTATGTATTTCGTGTATTGAAAAATGATCTGAAGAAAACTCGTGGATCTTTTTCAGGTGAATAATTTTATTCCCAAACGTTTTTTTGGTATCTTGAATAGTTTTACCGAAAATATAATTTTTTATTGGTAATTATATGCAGATGAATCCCATCTTTAAATTTTTTTGCATGATTCACTTGAAAAATAGTCACTATCCGCTGGACTATAGTGTTTAACAACTTTTCCAAGAAGCGAAAAAAAACGATTTTTTGTTGTTACTTTCTGAGCCCGTTTTTTTCAAAAATTTGACGTGATGGATTATTTTCGTTTTAAGATTCGAAATCTACATGAAAAAACTCTATAGGGATGATATCTGACGATATAGAAACCCTGTTGCCTTTCCGTTTATCACAGTATTAGTGTCGGACTGTGAGTAAACGCCCAAGGCCGCCAAGCCCGGGTCCCCGCTCTGCAGTGGCGAGTCGTGCGTTCAAGCGCAAATACTCAAACCTCGATATCTCGAAAACTAAGGCCCATTAGATCAAAAGAAAAAATAAGCCCCGAATGGATTTTGATGTACTTTGATCCTGCAAAGTCCTAGTCGAATCGGCGATTCCCATCTCGCGTCCTCTTCTTGTCAGTTGAATAGCGCGTGCGGTGGATCACGTATCGTAGGAGGAAAGCGTAAGAGGAATATAAAAAAACGAGTCAAGAGAATCCGTCGAACTAAAGCGAAAAATAATAAAAAGTGTAGTAAAAATAAAAAGAAGAAAAAGAAAACAAAAAAGAAGACAACGAGTAAGGTCACGAGAAAACAGAAACGTGGTAGTTTATTTGGTGAATGAATCAAATTATTGATATTTTTAGAAATAAGTGAAATTGAGTAATGTCCTTTTTACACTTCCATTCCAACGAATGTTTGAAAACTGAATTGGATCTTTTTTCACTACCACCGACTCAAACTTCGATAGAGAGCGCGCAATGGATCCATTACAAACCCGTTTCCTCCCTGACGGCCGATTATCCGATAGAATTCGTTATCCCTGGTCACAGCGAAGAATACATCGATCTCCCACACACGATGCTCAGTGTAAAAGTCAAAGTACAAGCTCCAGAAAAAACTTCAGCAAACGCTACGAATTTGGACAAAGTGGCACCAGTGAACAATCTACTTCACTCAATGTTCAATCAGGTGGATGTGTACTTCAATAAAAAACTCGTATGCCCGCCAAACAATGCTTATGCGTACCGAGCATGCATCGAAACATTACTTAATTATGGACCAGCCGCAAAAAGAGTCATCTGACAAGCGTACTATGGTATACCGACACTGCGGGAAAAATGGAAGATTTATCAACAGAGCGTACAGGTTTCGACATCCGTCGAGGATTCTTTGGTGCAGGCGAGACAGTGGACCTTATCGGACATTTGAGTGGAAGCCACTCTTTTAGTTCGAAGATGCAAAATAAGCCCAGGAGGAGGAGTTTTATCTCTTTACGTTGATGGCACACAAAATCCCTCAAAACCATTACAACCAGATTTTACGAAAGAGCTTCTATACGTTGACGGTTATCACACTCTATTTTCTGGAACTGGTATTCATTCGATAACGTTTTAGAAATGGACGCGTCCAGACAAGTTATTGTTGACTTTGGAGGATAAGAAAAAACGTACACTTCACAGAATCTGTGGTCATAAATAATTTTGCTCTATGCAACACCTGTTTAGCCGACCAGCATCAGTCCTAAGTAAACATGCGAGCTGTAATCAGCGGTCATTACACCGGAAACTGTCGCCTTGATTAGTTTCTTTGTACTGGTCTCTCGTTTTATCTCAATACCAGAATATTTGTCGTCAACTCCACCATCATATAAACTTTTTACCATGAAGGGGATATGGACTACGTGATAGATATTCAAGGATTCCGAAGTCTCGAAGATCAGTTTATCGCCAAAGAAGTGGCTCTAGTTGCTGTGGATAAAAATTACACTGCACACTGGATACCAGCACCACGACATTCCTTTTCAGACCTGCCTAATCGAACACGACAATAAAACAATTGGCTCACGTGTCATTATCATGGGATCGAGTGGTTCGAGGGAGATGTCCCAGTGAAGCATTTACACTCAAACCTCAGAGAAGTCGCCAAAACAGCAGGTCAGATATACACACGTGGGCGGGAGAAAGCTAAGCTTTTGCAATATATTCTGAGTAGGCACATTGTCAATTTAGAGGAATTAACATATCCTGCTTTCAAAAAATTAAATATAACCAACGAGTACTGTTTCCACCATGGCGTAAAGAAAGAAGAAATCTTCACATGTGCTCTGAACAATGCTTTTGAACTGAAAAATTGGTTGCAGGATCAGAGAAAAGAAGAAGTGATACTTCGCAATATACCCAACCGTAATCAGAGCCTGTCTTCAATCAACAAAATCAAAACATTGAGAGATCAATGGACAAAATCAATGAGCAATCGACATCACGTGAAGTAAATCAGTTATTACCAAATTTACCATCGTTTGCCAATCCAGGAAAAAGGGATGAACAGTTTAGAGGTTCTTCAAGCAATTCGGACTATACCAGCGTGTACAACTGGGGTGTTTCCAGCGAATCGAATTCCGAAAATCTGGATGAGACCGGCCTGTATAGTAGCAAACCTTGACGGGACAAAGAAACCTGGATCGCACTGGATTGTCATGCATGTGAGTAAGAATGGCCGAGGAACATACTTTGACAGCTATGGATTGCCGCCTCTTATCCCTCAACATCTTTATCATTTGCGAGGAAATTACACCTTGTTCAGTTGGAATACAACGCAATTACAAAGTGCGTCTTCGGATGTGTGTGGTCAGTTTTGTGTTATGTTTCTTCATCATATGTGTAATGGTTATTCTTTGTGCGAGTTTACCAATCTTTTTACGGCTAATTTATTAGAAAATGATCGCATTGTCGTGAATTTTCACAAAAGCCTATGAAGTAAATATAAAATTAAGTCTAGCGTTTTGCGACAACCAATAGACGTGCTTCAAGGGGTGTATTATGATCGTGGGGTAATTAATACACAACTTGCATCTTGCGTTCCATCTTGCTCGTCACAACTCGTTACATTATATCTTTTATAAGTAAGGTATGCGTATTTTATATGGATAGTTTTACGAGTCATTCGTCCGCTCGCATCGTTTCTCTTTTCATCACTCACACACACACTCTCTCTCTCTCTCTCTTTCTGTTTTATAATCGTCTTAGTTTATAATATATGATTAATTATACACGTGTTTGTATGTATGAGTGTGTATGTGTGTTTGTGTGGAAGAAGGAGTTAGAAATTTCAAGATGAACGTTATCGGTATCCCAGACTACGAAAATGTAATGAGTTACAAAATAATATTTAGTTTTTGTGTATGCACATTCAACTCTAAGATAAGTTTAGATTTTTCTGAAATATAAAACAGTTTTAGTAGGTCTATTTCATATGTAAGGTTTTTTTGACAAAAATTGAATAAATCTATTTACATAGGTTTCAACCAAATCTGTTACTCTTATTATTTACCCTTCCTCTATGTTATATAATTATTTTTATAAACTTATTTCACTAATAAATGAACATTAAATTTTGTTTCTTAAAATTATTTAATTTAAAACATTAATTGACTAGTTAAGAATATTAAAAAGCGTTTGAGTATCTTTTTCTCTGGGGAAACCCAAACATTATTACGTCACAGCACCCTGAACTCGCCAGTCGGGAATCTCCCATCTCTACTCCTCCACCTTTTCCATTTTCACATTTGGGGACTCCATGTGTAACGTCACTAGACCCAGAATCTCCCAGACAGGGGTTCCCTTTCCCCACCCAGTGGGCAAAAAAATTAAGGATGTCCTAGAGACGTCTTCGAGACATCCCTAAGACGTATTTTAGAACACGTCCTTTGGACATCCTAGGGATGCTCTTAAGACGCCTAATGTCAGTCCAAAAGATGTCCCGAGGACGTCCTATATCTTCAAGACGTCTTTAGGACATCTTTAGGGCATTAGTCGTCTTAGAGACGTTGTTTGGACTGACATTGGACGTCCTAGGAACGTCCCTAGGACGTTCTTGGGATGTTCATATTTTTGTGCCCACTGGGCACCCTCCAACTACATAGATCTCGGCTAGCCCGTCTTATATGCTGTGACGCGTCGGCGCCAGTCGCGAGGTGCGGGCAAGAGACGGGGATTAGGCCACTTTAAATAAAAAAAGGTTCAGCTTTAAAAACTAAACTTTCAGTTTTACTGACTGGTGTCAATTTTTTAAAATCAGGAAATGGTTTCAAATTTTTTCTTCAATTTTAGTGGCTACTTTGTGAGTAATAAAAAAGTGGGTTTTACATAAATTATTTGTGGTAGAGGTGAAGTGATGCTCTAAGGATTACCCAATACAACATCACCGATAGTGATGTAAATTTACTGTTCAATTTAGAAAGAATTTTGTCCATCATTTTGAGTACTTATATTTCGATAAACTAAAAATTTACAAAGTTGAATTAATACAAACTTTTTGAATATAAGGTGGATTTATGTGCTAATTACAGTGAAGAATTAAAAATTGATAGCCCTTTCTGATAAAAAAATCTTTAATCTCTAATAGTATTTTTTAATTGTTTAACTTTACTTTTTTAATAACAGCCTGGCATTTTTTATATAATAAAATAATACTTCAATCGATTTTCTGAAGTTTCACGTTTTTTAAATATTTGTTTACTTTTTTTCAATTTCAATAGATTCTAAAATTTATAACCATTTATAGAACTTTCACTACACTGAACAATCCAAGAACGCACAACAAAAAATAACAATTTCGCTTCTTTCACTAATATATAGAATCAACTTTTTTATTTTTATCTTGTATCTGATTTTATTTTTTCAACATAAAATACTATTAGCACATTTTTTATCGTAGCACTACTTTCATCTGGTAAGAATTATTTACAAAATGTTTATTTACTATCTTTCGTAAAATGTATGTTATTCCAAAAAAGTAAATAACTGTTTTTAAATCATTTCCGCCAGACGAAAGTGCTGCCATCACGTGCCGAATTCCAAGTACTCGATTGGAAAGAATTGGAAATGCAAAATGCTCAATCGTTGTCAATCGTGTTGGTACAATTAAGAAACACGATTCGGAACGATTGAGATATTAGTTCTATCGTTTCTTATCGATCTCAATTGATTATTTCTAGAAGGGTGACCAAGTAAAATTTCGTTGATTTTTTTTACAGTGTACTTACGTCTCCCCTATTGAAAATTCCGACGTCGTAACCCTGTCGGACCGGCCGAACGCAAGCATTACGCCACAGCGCAATGGTAAAGTAATGGTAAAGTAATGCGAAAGTAATATGGCATTATTATTATTAAGAGAAGCAAAATAAATATGTAAACTGTTGCAACCATAATAATAGGTTAAATTTTACGTTAAATGACCATGCCGTAATTGCAACAAGTTTCTTTTTCAGCATTAAAAAATGAAAAAATAATGTGGCTCTCATTGCAGTCTGCTAACGGAGGCTTCAAGTGGGCTGCCAACATGCATGGGGCTCGACTTGAATAACAGCCACTTTTATTTTTTATTTTTTAACGCTGAAAAATAAACCTGTTGCAATGACGAGATCACCATTTAACGTAAATTTTAACGTATTATTATGATTGCAACAGTTTACATATTTATTTTGCTTCTCTTAATAATTATAATGCCATATTACTTTCGCATTACTATACCATTACTTCACCATTACGCTGTAGCGTAATGCTTGCGTTCGGCCGGTCCGCCAAGGAAACCACGCATGAAACGACGTCGGAAACCACGTCTGAAACCACATCTTTTTATACGTTTTTATTAAATAATTGCTAGAATTAGAAAGTTTGTAATTGTTATAAATCATATATAAATGTTGTTTCTATATAATTTTGTCAAAATTATGAATAAAATCAATACATATATAAATCCTTAGTGATGAATATTTATTCAAATGAATAAATATAATTCAACTGAAATAATTAATAAGATATTTTTTACTAATAATATTCAAGGAGGCCGTTTTAATCGAGGAAAGAATATTCCCACTCATTTTCCAGGTTTTTCCAGGTTTACAAAAAAAGATTCAAACTCTTCGAGCTAAATTTTTTTTCATTTGAAATTATAAAAACTGAACTGCAAATTTAAATACTTAAAGTGGAAGTCTGTTGAATTTTAAACTTTAAAAATTAAAGCCTGAACTTTTTTTATTTTAAACGCTCAGTAAGTAAATGTTAAACTTGTATAAATTGTGTAATTCAAAGATTAAATAAAAATAAATCCACGCTATCATTTTGAATTCTTTAAATTGAAGAATGAATCTACGAATTTATAGATTTGCAAAATTGTGTCATTTTAAGTTTTCTCTTATTCATACATCAGAAATTGTTTTGAAATTTATTTTAAATATTATCTTTAAATTATTTTTTCTTTCAGTAAAAAATCCTAAAAAATGTTTTCAGGAACCTTCAGGAAATTGTTGTATTATCTTGAGACCTGTCAAAAATCTTTAAACAGCTTAAAAATTTTATTTCAAAATGTTAAAAAATCTACATTTTGTTTAAAAAATTTTTGAATGGTTTCAAATTTTTAATTTTTTTTTAAAAATAATTTCAAGTTTTTCTAAAACTTTTAATAAGTCCTGGAAAATTGAAAAAAAAATCACTTAAAATGTTCCAAACTATTTTTTGAAAGTTTTGGATGTCGTTTAAAAATCTTTTTTAATATTCTGTTAAAATAATTGTTTTTAAATGAAAAGTAATTAAAAATTTTCCCAGGAGTCGTAAGAAAATTTTCACTACCTTAAAAGCTTTCAAAATTCTTAAAAAGCTTTAAAATTTTATTTTGAAATCTTCAAAACTCTAATTATTTTGTTTTGATAATTTGTTGGTATCTTTTCAAGTTCTAAATTATGTTTGAATCTTTTCAAAACTTCTAAATGTCTCCTCAACGTAATCGAATTTTTCCTGAATGATTAATTGTACGACTGTACAATGTTTATCCAAAAAAATTCAACAATTTCGCTTATAAATAAAAATAGTTTATGAAGAACAATTAAAATTGTAAAGTTTAAAGTTTAAATTTAGCTCTCTGAAATTTTATTTGATATATAATTGGTCATTTTATATACATAAACAGTCAAACATTGCTAAATATAAAAAAATTGTTCTTTTTCTTAATTAAGAATTTTAAAATTGAATGAGTTAAAAATGGAATGTTTTAGATTGAAACAACATTTGAATCGGATTTGAAATTAAATAAAACCAGAAAATATACACTTATATCCCATGGTTTCCACACTTATTATTTTGCACAAACTTATTAAAAAATATAGAATCTTAACTGCACTACACATTCTTTTACTTCTTTTTATGAATTTCTGCGATAAAACCCATTTATTTAATTATTTATAACATTCGCCCATGCAACTCAGTACAAATGTCGGCCGTCCTGATTGAAGCGCCAACAGTCGGATTAGTTCACCGGCCGGACACTAAGAAAATCAGAAAAGTGGGGGCGATGCATCGGACTGGTACTGCCTTACCATGAGCACCCTGGCGGACCGGCCGAACGCAAGCATTGCGCTACAGCGTAATGGTAAAGTAATGATAAAGTAATCCCAGATAACAATTTGTCCCTCACAGTGACAGCGTAATGCGACGCACGCGTGTGGATCATCGTCTCGGCGTTGCCCTCATATACCGCGACATATATGTCATCAATTGAGACACATATTGCTCGCACGATATGAGAGTCAAGCGTGCCACGCATATCGCTCGCACGTCATGAGGCACATGTTTGTCTCTTGTCCTATAGTTCCCCTGCAAAAAGCGTCGGATTGAAAAGTATTGTTTCGCATTCACGAGATGTTCTCGTGAAATCTGCTATTCAACAACCTCGGATTGAAAGATATTCCAAATCTTTCAAATGCGATACTTCGCATATAGCGTCTAAATTTTGAATTCGACTAAATGCGAAACAAAAATTTCAAGTAAATGAATCCTGTCCAATGCGGGATTTCACGTTCATTAAGGTATTGTTCAATCCGAAGCAAACCGAAGACAAACCAATCCACATTAATGCGAGATTTCTCTTTCATTTGAATGCTACTGAATGCGATTGAATGAGAGGAAAGTTTGGAGTAGAGTGGAAACTTTTTAATGCGTGAGTTTGCATTCATTTCAATGATATTGAGTGCGAATGAATGAGAGGAGGATTAGAGCAAGTTGAAAACTTTTGAATGCGAGAGTTCCAATTAATTTGAATGCTATTGAATGCGAATAAATGAGAGGAAAGTTTATATGAAATTGAAAAGTTTTAAATGCGAGGATTCCCATTGGTTTAAATATTTCATCTTCGTAAGGCGATTTGAATACTTTTCAAAGCGGAACGGCTGATTAAAATATATTTAAATGTTTGATAATTAATTTAATTAATTGAGTAATGTAATCAAGAAATAAATACTTAAATGCTTATTTTTTCAGCTTGTAAAAAACATATTTCTGTTTTTTTCAAATATGTGTACAATTTAGTACAGTTATAAAGACTGTGTTTATGTATGTGGTTTATTATTTAATAAGTAAACTTAGAAGAAATTTGAAACATATTTTTTTCTACAATTATTATGCAAATGGTA
>CAKNWT010222191.1:571-10996 GCA_932066315.1 Andricus coriarius
ACTGATTTAGAAACGCGAGTACAAGAAAGTCATCACATTTTGAGTGAGATCAAAAGTCCATTCGATTTAATGTTCAAATGTTCCACCTGACCTAAATTGCTCCGAGTAACGGCTTATTGAAAGAGGTTTTCTGATGTCTTTGTTTTCAAACAGTGTAAATTCCCGAAGCCTAAACCAGAATTTTGGCTCCTTCGCTCAGAACGCTTGAAATCCAACCAGCCGGAATATTTTAGTTTAAATATCCTGAAGTTAGTTCCTTTTCGCTTAAACTGAAGGCTTTGTCTCTTGCGATTAGGAGGAAGACTAAGGTATGCTCCTATCAATTTTGATAAGAAGCATCCCTTCATTTTACCGTGGTATCTCACCTAAGTGAAATTATAGCTGCACATGCTCACATTAGATCCTTACATGATGCATGGTCTACAATTGACCTCCCTGGCGAAAGTTTCGGATAGGAATTCATTCCGAAATAATGCGTATCATTCCGAAACAATCCGAATTATTCCGAAATCTGTATCCGAACCTTTTTAATGTGGGAAGCGGACAAAACCGAGCAGATGTTCTTCGTGCGACGTGACCGCTAAAAATCATGGTATGTCATGAAAGCAAAAACCAATGTGAACAACTGTTTTATCTACTCCCTTTTTAGATTAATAGTAGAAAATTCCCCTACCACATTCCCTACTCGCAGATTTCGCAAAGAAACGTGACAAAGACAAAAATAAATTTTTATGGTGCCGCTAATGGGGCGAATATTTTTTTTCGATTATTACATCAAAAAATTTAATTTTCTCAGAAAAACGGTCTTTATCACGAGTCTCTTTACTCTTCAGATTATATATACAGAAAACTACACAAAATGGCTTCTCCGTTTGGCTAGAGTTTACGAAGTCCGACTTAACGATAATTTCAAGGGCCTTAAGGGTTTCTAAGGAACGGGTTCGGTTAGGATTTTTCCGCTTTTTTGAGAAATTTATAATTCCGTCTGTTGGTTTTGAGTTAAATTTGAGAATATTCTTTTTACGTTGAACCTGGGTGTTTATAACCATATTTTTTAGCTTTTGCGGAAAATTTCTGATTCCATACGCTAGTTTGAAGTCAAATTTGAATCAATTTTAAGCAATTCTGGGTCGAAAGACCTACGTTTTCGTGTTTTTGCATAGCATCGTCCTCATGAGTATTTTTATCTGGGGTTTCAGTATTTTTTCTCTCACAAGACAAATGAAACACATCTCCATGCAAAAAATGAAGTTCGCAGACTTAACAGTTTCCACGCTTGGCTTGTTAACAGGGTCATTTTCAGTCAAACAGAATAAATTTTCATATTTTTGCACAGCGACATCCTCATGAGTCTATTCCTCAGGGTTGTCAGTATTCTTCCTCTTATAGGACACTTAAAACAAATCTCAATGTAGAAAATGGCGTCGGTAGACATAGCACGTTTTGTTCTGGGCGTGCTAACAGGGTAATTTTGAGTCAAAAGGCCTACATTTTTATATATTTGCATAACACCCCATGATGAACATTTTTCTCATGGTTCTTAGTATTTTTCCTGACACTGGACACGTGAAAAACATATTTATGCAAAAAATAAAGTCGGTTGACCTAATAACTTCCGCTCTAGAAGTGTTTACAGGGTCCTTTTGAGGCAAAAGGGATACGTTTTCATGTTTTTGTATAGCACGGTCTGGATGAGTATTTTTGTCAGGGTTCTTACTATTTTTCCTCGAAGTCCGTAAACCTAGTACTTTTTGCTCTAGGTGAGTTCACAAGGAAATTTTGAGTCAAAAGGCGACATACGCATGAGTATTTTCTTCAGGGTTGTCAGTATTTTTCCTCTCATAAAACACGTGAAACACATCTGAATGCAAAAAATGAAGTCGGTAGACCTAATGTGTTAGCTTTTCATTTACCAAAGTTAAAAATAATAGTTCAATAACTTACGTAGTAATAAAGTTAGGATTCAGAAAGGTCAGGTTAGATCAGGGAGAGGCGAGAATCGCTGGCGCACGTTCGGGCGACGAGACACATTTTTAGCTAGTGTATTTAAAATTTGTAGGACCGATGGTCCAGCCTAAATACCTGACTAAGCTAATGTGAATTCCCGTGGCGACGAGATTCAGGGGATTCTTTTTTTTTTCAAGATTTAAATGAGACATGGGATATATTCCCAAATTTTACAGAGATTGTTATCGCTCATGGAAATGGACAATTCGGTGTGTTGGGTATTTTTTTAGGATGGACTCTTGAGAAATTTTGGTGGACTTTATGGAACTTAGTGAAGAAAGGATTTTGTTGTGAATGTGGTAGGGAGCGGCGAGAAGTTTCAGTCGATGTGCTGTAGGCAGATTGGTGTCGAGTCAGTGGCAAAAGCGAATTCTGCTGATGGTGAGGCCATAAATCAAAAGGGCATCTTGTTTCTTTTTTGAAATGTCGAGGTACGTAAAGTCAAAATGAATAAGCAGGCGAATGTTTATTTAAACGCGAGGCTTTGCGGGAGTGGCAGTGGACAAATTGGCGGTCGTCATCAAATCGCGGTCGGTGGAGGGGAAAGTGGCTGGCTGTCGAGAGGGGAAATTCAAAATTAAATCTGTTTTAGAAACGAGGGAAAAATGACGCACGGTCAAGGACATCAATTTCAACACAGAGCGGACTATTTGATTCAAGGTCAAAGGAGAAATTCGAGGAATCGGAATTATAAAGCAAACGGTGAAACATAATAGTTAGATGTACGGAAATGATAGAGCATATGGCTTCACATATGGCACTTACGGATGCGAAGTATAGTTACACGACACTTATGGCTGTAAGGTTAGGGATTACTTTTTAATGCGCAGTGAAGTTACATACCACTTACATCTGCGTGGCAGAGTTCAATTGCACATATGGCTGCGCAGTAAAGTTAAACCGTACTTAAAGCTGAGCAGTAGAGTTACATGACACTGACGGATATGCAGTATAGTTACACGGGACTTCTGGCTGCGCAGTAAGGTTAAAGGTTACTTTTAGATGCGCAGTAGAGTTAAATAGCACTTATATCTGCGCATCACAGTTCAATGAAATATATAGGTCCGAAGTAAAGTAACAAGGAACTTAAAGCTGCGCAGTACAGTTACACGGTACATATGGCTGCGTAGTACCGTTACGCAGAACTTATGTCTGCATAGTAAGGTGCATTTCGACCTGCAGAGATGGTACCGTACCAACGGTCCACGGGCACAGATGTAATACTCCTAACTGTGCACGTGCACATATGGGACACTCTCAAGTGTGCAGGTCGACGTTTTGACGTGCACAGATGGTATCCTACCAACGGTTTACATGCACAGATGAGATACTCCCAACTGGGTGCATGCACATATGGTACCCTCACAACTGTGCACTTCTCATTAGTTACGATCAGATTTTCAACTTCACAAGTCCAGGTACGCAGATGGGATACTCCCAACTGTGCTTGTCTCAATTTGGATGGTATACAACTGTGCATAGAGCAACTGTGCATGTTTAAATTTCGACGTGCACAGTTGGAATTGTTCCCTCTGGGCCCGTGCACAGTTGTGCCAGTGGCCACAAACGTGCACAGTTGTACCGCTCCCAAATTAAGACGTGCAGAGTTGGGTGTATGCCATCTGCGCACGTGGCCTTGTAAGTTGAAAATCTGATCGTATTAATTGAATAGTGCACAGTTGGGAAGGTACCATATGTGCACGTGAACAATCGGGAGTATCCCATCTGTGCACGTAAACCAGTTGTAGCGTACCATCTGTACACGTCAAAATTGTACACGTGTACAGATGGGCTGACGCACAGTTGTACATGGGGCCATCGACGTGCACAGTTTCTAGGTGATCAGTTGTCCGTCACTCAAATTAATTGATGAATTAATTAATTTATCGATTGTCAAACGCAATTATGGGTCCAGATTTTGGAAATCAGAAAGTTGACGTCAGGTTTGGAAAATTTATTAATCTGGTAGTTTTTTGTGAAAGTCCGAACAAATTTTTTTTTATAGTAAAATACGAATTTGAGGTCAAAAATCATAAATTCAAAAAAGCAACCAAAATTTTGGAAATTGTATGTAATTAGTAGATGTACATAAACATCATAAAGTCTTAAAGTCACAGAATACAAATTTGAGGTCAAAATTAAATAATTTAAAAGTTTGGCTCATATTTTGAAAATTTAATGAAATTGGTATATTTACACTTAAGTCGTTAAGAGGTAAGTTTGCGAGTCACAGAATATGACTTTTGGGTCAAAATTCAGAAATTGACAATTTTGACTCAAATTTTGAAACATTTATTAAATTTTTATATTTGCGTGAAAGTCAGTTCGAGGGGGTCTTTCGGGGCACAGAACACAAATTTGGTGCCAAAATTTAAAAATTCAAAAAGTTGATTAAAATTTTGAAGATTTTGATTCATTGGTTGATTTTCATGAAGTCATAATGAGGAGGGTTTTCGAGTCTTAGAATACAAATTAGGGGTCAAAAGTAAAAAATGCCAAAACTTGACTTAAAATTTGGATAATTAGATTAAATTGGTTGATTTCCATGATTATCCTTGGAATATCAGGGCAGAAACCATAGAGAAATGAGAAACGCGATGGAGACAAAAAGTCATCCACAGCGAGTAACCCAAATCATTAGATCAACGTGAAGTGGATAGTGAGGCATCCAATATTTGGATGTAGAAGGGCGTCCTGTTTCCAGAAACGGAAGCATTTGTCATTGCGAGTCTGTACAGGTTTGTCAGTACCAGAAATTATCGCTAACACGTGGCAGATCAAGACGTAGTTGGTCGGCGCCGATTATGTGGAGATACCAACGAATCCATCAAGCACATTATTGATGGTTATCGCGTAACGGATTAGAAAGAATATACGCACAGACATAATGATGTAGCAGACATTATACATCAATAACTTGTCCTAAACCCAGGACTCTTAACAGAATGGATGCGTGTATCGCGGATTCTAATTTATTTTCTTAACTTTTCTTGATTGTTCTTGACTTATTTGCTTATGTTCTTTTCATTTCTGCAAAAAAATTGTTTAAAAATGTTAATTAATGATTGAAAATGCAGTTAATTGCTGAAATTTCAAAACGCCGTAACTGGCAGTTCTGTCTCCCTTCTAATTACGAACCTCTGAAATAAGCCTTCCGTATATGATTGGAGAGAACGCCGTTCACGTCTAATATAATATGAAAGAGTGGAATTATTACAAAATATTATTCATGTATGAAATTATAATTATTGTGAAATATTGCAAATTATTAATATAATTATTGATAATTATTTTTTTTTATTCTTAATTTTGAAAATTAAACACTCTTCAATTTTGAATGATTTGCAATTCAAAGTCTTGCAATATTGAAGAGTTACAATTGACAATTCTTGAATGTTAAAAATTTGGGATTGCAAATTATTTAATTTTCAAGGATTTTATTTTAAAGATATGTAATTTGAAACATTTTTTGAAATAGTTCAATTTTGAAGACTTACAATGTAAAATTCTTCAAATTTAACGAGTTGCCATTTAAAACTCTTCAGTTCTGAAGATGTACAGTTGAAAACTCTTTAATTTTGAAAGATGTATAAATAACAATTCTTGATTTGTGATGATTTTAAAGATCAATAGTCAAGAGTTTTCACTTATGAATCTTCCAAATTGATGAAAGTTGAAATGTAAATCATTCAAATAACAGCATTTTTAATTTAAACTTAAAACACGCATAATTTTTAAATTGCAAATTAAAAAAATTAAAAATTCTTCAATTATAATGATTTACAATTCAAGGTTCTACAATTTTGAAGATTTGCCATTCAAATTCTTCACTCTTAACAATTCGCAGTTTAAATTTTTTCAATGTCAGAAGATTTGCAATTCAAAGTTCTGAAATTTTGAAGGTTTCAAATTAAAATTTATTTAATGTTCAAGATTTATATTTTAACAATAGAAGTACTGGAAGGGGTCAATTGATCCCTTTCGATTTTTGAATTGGTAAATCTCCACAGCGGTTGCTTGCAGCGAGATGACGTTTTGTGACTTTTAATTATTTACCAATAGGAGTTTTTGACGATTTTTTCGGAAATATTGGATGCGCACTTAATAAAAAATTGACTTTTTATAGTCGGTTACCGGAAGGGGTCAATTGACCCCTATAGCGTTTTGGCTGGGATTTCATTACTTTTTTCCACTTCTGCGCAGCATGTCTGATTTATATCGCTTCTATAACGTGTGCGTGATATTTCTAATCCTCAACACTATTACTGCTGTTCTGTTTAACAGGAAATAGATGATATACTGCCTGCTGAAGTTTGCATTTATGGTCGGTTCTTCTTCTACTCTGCTTCAAAACATTTTCCGACTATCAGTTCTACTATCGATGGATAACGTTCTACGTTTATAGTAAAGCGCTAGAAATAACCAAATTTCGACTGTCCCGAAGAATAAGTCACTAACAAATTTTTTCGAACACAGATTATATCAACTGTATTATGTTTCGCTAGCGTGTCGTATCTCCATTTACAAATACATAGAGATACGACACTCTAGCGAAGTAAAGTATAGTTGATACACTCTGTGTACGAAAAACTTTGTTAGTGACTTATTTTTCGGTACAGTCGATTTGCAGTAAGTTGAAATTTACGGCGTATACTCGGATCGGGGAGCACAGCGGCACCAAACGCTTTAGCTTACTGTTGCAGTAGCAGCAGAAGCGAAGTCGGTAGGACTACGCTGGGGTACGCATTTTCACTCCTTTGTTGTACTTTTTCAGAACTCACCACTCTTCTTGACTTATATTAACGATGGAATATGAATATAGCATACTTCTGTCATTAACTTTTGACGGTAGAAACTGTTTAAAATCATTATTTGACACCCAACGCAGGTAGGGGTCAATTGACCACTCGTGGTAACCAAAGGTGGCAGAAAATCCCGGTACTTCTAGTGTTAAAGGTATGTAATTTTGAAATCTTTCCTTTTGAATATGCAATTCAGTTTTAAAGATTGACAGTGGAATATTCTTCAATTTTCAAGATTTTCAATCGAAGACATATCAATATTTGATATGTATCATCGAAATTTTTCTGAAGTAGTTCAATTTCTAATTGTTGAAATTGAAATTTAATTAATTTTCAAGACTTATATTTTTAAAGGTATTTAAATTCGAACATTTTGTCAATATGTAGTTCAATTTTGTAGATTTACAACGAAAAATTCTTGAATTTTAAAGATTTGCAATTTAATACTCCTTAATTTTGAAGATCAAATTCAGGAGTTTTGAATTTCAAATGCTATAAATTGGTGAAATTTAAAATTTAAATGATTTTAATTGAAGAATTTTTAATTGTCAAACATAAAAATTGCATAATTTTTAATGGTAAATGTTTCTAATGTAATTTTTAATATATTTTTTAATAGTTAAATTTTGAAGGTTCACAACTGAAAATTCTTCAATGTTAACGACTTTCTATTTTTTTTATTATTTTTATTTTTTTTTATTTAGAAAATAATTTGTTTCATGGTCGTTGACCATTAGAAATAAGTGCAAATATACAGTAATGAACATATTATTTAAGAACTATAAGCAGAGAGTGCAAGTCAGAAACAACTTCGATTACAATTATAAGATATGCATTAAAACGATATTGTAACGCATACAGTGACGTGACAAGACATAATATTTTAGACATAAAAAAGAGAGTTTACAGAGTTCTTTCAGAGAGTTAGAGTTAAAAAAGTATAACCAGTATTGTCCACTGTATGTGACATTTGGAGGCTGCTGAAAAAAGGAACATCTAAAATCCGCATACGCAGGACAAGTAGCCAAAATATGAAACAAATCCTCTCTTTCCCCAAGATTGCATATCGAACAATTTCTCGATGGCTCATACATAAATTTAAACTCCCCGATACGAATACAGCCTCTAATTGAACCCAGCAGCCTCAACTGAGCAATTGTGCTTGTGACATAAAAAGGGAGACGGAAGGTAAGATAAGGTTGAATGTCTGGTACTAAGGACAAGTGTGGAAACACCTGTAGACTACCAGAGCCTAGTACTGTACCATAATCTGAGCAGTTTAAATAGACTGAAAAATTATGCAAGATTGTCTCTTTATTATTTTGTAAGGCTATTGCATCCAGTCCCGGCCATAAATGAGCAGAGTTACACACGCAGAAAAACTCGTTTAATTGCAAAACCCAATTAAACTTAACATTACTAGAAGGCTTAGCAGGTAAGGAGTCTAATTTCTTTAAGCAGCGTATGGGATATCTTTGTTCTTCCATTTCCAACAGCCTGTCCAGCCAACTTAGAGCTAGCTTAAAAATCTCATAAGCCAATTGTAGTCTATCAGTTTCGAGTCGCAAAGCATAATTTGGCGTATAAGACGGAAGGTTTAAAACCCTCTTCAAGAACTTCGATTGAAGCTTTTCGATCATTTCAGTGTATCTGAAACCCCAGACTGCGAGAGCATAATACAATACACTGAGTGTAAGACTCCGAAAAAGCGTGATTTTAGTACACCAAGCATCGGATTTCGTAGAATACAGAATTCTTAGAACAGCACCCATAGCAACATTTGCTGAATTCATTTTCTTTGTAGCCTCTTTAAGGACAAGACCTGAACTTGAGAAAATAGAACCCAAGTAGAGATACTCCTCAACTACTTCAAGCTGAACCCCAGAAAAAAGAAACTGCAGCTTCGCGAGCGTCCTCTATGAAATACTACAACTTTTGATTTAGATTCATTTACTTGAAAGAAATTTACTTTACAATATTCCTCAATCAGGTTACTCTTAAATTGAAGATCAGCTTGCGAGTTGGCGAGGATCACTGTATCGTCAGCATAGGCTAGTAAAATTACATCAATTAGGTGATCGATCGAAATTCCTATCGCCCCGTGGTTTCTTAGGTATTTCTCTAAATCAGATATTAACAAGGCGAAAAGGAGAGGACTAAGAATCTCGCCCTGCAAAACCCCTAAAGTAACCTTAAATGACGTGGTAGGGCCAGACGTAGTCCTAATAGTCACGGAAGCGTTATCATATACACTTTTGATGATTCTTAAGATTTTTGTACTCACTCCCTTCATGAGCAATTTTTGCCAAAGAAGCGAGTGGTTAACTGAAGGAAATGATTTTTTTAAATCGATGAAAAACGCAAAGACCTTACGTTTCGGAATAATAAGATGGATTTGAATTAATGCATTTAGAGTGAAAATGTGATATATACAACTCCGCCCAGCTCTGAAACCCGCCTGATTCTCGGGAAGGCAGTATGCTAATTCAGCCCCACTAGTCAGCCTTGAGGACAGAATTCGGGTAAAAATATTTGCAATAGAATTGACCAAAGCAACCTCTCTATAGTTTTGAGGATCATCTGTATTACCTTTTTTAAAGAGCATAAAGGTTTGGATGTTAGACCAGTCGGAAGGAACTTTTTCTGATTCCCAAATTCTGTTGAAAAAGCTAACTAGATAAGGGACCCAATTCTCTGGTAGATATTTATAAAATTCACGAGGGATGCCGTCCTCACCGGGTGCCTTATTACTCTTACATGACATTAGGCTGTCTTTTACTTACTTTTCCGAGATGATATAATACAGTAAATGGTGCGAATTTATACACCACTTAACACTAACACAAATCTGTTCAGTATACAATGAATGCGCAAAAGCCTGCCAACGTTCGAAACTTATACCATTAACTAAAGAAGACTTTATTCTGAAACTATTCACTGCTGTCCAGAACGCTTTAGCGTTATTGCAAGATGCAACGGTATTCAATAGACCTAACTTATTCTCTACTGCCGAAATTGCAGATATGAGATTCTCGTTCAACGCCTCCACATCCTCACCAGTACAAGAAACATTAGGCGAGACTAACATTTGCTCAGTGTATGTCCCCAACGCTCTTTCCCTCCAGACGAATTTCTTGTAAACAAAGGAGCTATTTAACCCACCATTTAAAATGAAATTATCATCAGCAATTTTAACAGCTACTGGTAAGTGGTCTGATAATGTAGGAATCCCCAAAACCGAAAAATCTTAAATCAAACCCAAGGAATCCGCATAACAAAATATGAGGTCTACTACACTTTTACCCTGATCTATAAAAGTATATTGTGCTGGGGTATCATTTTCAGATCTGCCATTTAAAACCACCAAATTGTACCCCTCCAAACAATTTATTAATGCCTCACCTCTGGGGTTGATCTCTTTGTCCAAGGATGAACGGAAAGGAGAAACTGCCAAATCGTCCAGTAAAGATTCATCAGTTAACTGATTCAGTTCCCCTATACGAGAGTTAAAATCACCCCCCAAAAAAATTTAGATATTTGGATACACTGAGCAAATTCTATCAATCAACATCTCCAGCTCTTCGACAAGAGCCTGGCAACCCAACGACGGCTTGAA
>CAKNWT010222208.1:1334-20940 GCA_932066315.1 Andricus coriarius
AAAATAAAATTTAATGATTTTAGTGTATTTAGATGAAATATAAGAGAATATATCATCTGTAAATCTCTACGATTAAAAAAAATATATATTTATACAAATGTCAATACATAATTCAAAAGTCTTTTAATTTTCAGTGCCTCGAATTCAGTTTAATTTTAAAGCCTGAGTTTGTGTTTCAATTTTTGAAGCTGAAAATTTAAAAATCAAAACATTGTACATTGCAAACTTTTGGTATTAAATTATTCTAGGCACTTTACACATGGGCAATTCTTAGTAATTTTGAGTTAGTCTTTACCGCTGTTATCTTCACACAGCGGACATGGGCGTCGGAGGTGACGAAAGTCGCCTCTGGATGCTATCTTAGAGCTACCATCTGTCATTCCGTAGGTTTTTAGTCGGTTGCTTCCTGATGGTCGAGAAAGTTTCTTACAGTGCGACAGGTTTTTGATAAAACCACCTTCTAAGCTGCTGCCAGTACTCTACTAACTCCTAAATGTTCAAGATGTTCAGTACCTCTTGCGTGCACATGGCCTGTAGCTAATATCACAATAGGATGAATAGATGCATGTTTCACATTCCTCCATATTGTCTTTACTTCATGGCTTAGCCTGCTACACTTATGGGTTTTGGTGGTATAGGTCGCCTGCAAATTCCGGTTAAATGGACAAGCAATGTCGATTAAGTATACTCTTCCATATTTTTTCTCTCGCATCACGATGTCGGGTTGATTGGCTTGGATATAATGATCCGTCTGGATAGTAACATCCCAATATAAGACGTAATTTTAGTTTTTCAAAACGGGCACTGAAATATATCTATAGAAAGGCATCCATTCTGTTAAGACTCCTAGGTTTTAGGGCATGTTGCTGATGTATAATGCCCGCCACATCATTATGTCTGTGCGTATATTCTCTCTGAGCCATTACGCGACTACCATAAATAATGTGTTCGATGGATTCATTCGTTGGTATTTCTACATAATCAGCATCGATCAACCTCCTAATTATATAACATGTGTTTGATATCATTTCTGGCACTGACAACCCTGTCCTTAATCGCAATGACGAATGCTTCCGTTTCTGGAAACAAGACGCCTTTTTTCAGCCAAATATTGGATGCCTCACGATCCACTTCATGTTGATCTAACGTTATGGGGTGCTCGCCACGGATGGCTTTTTGTGTCCATGGCGTTTCTAATTCCTCTATGGCTTCTGCCCTGATATGCAAGGCCACTTCTGAGTAAAAATTTAAGGGCGTGTAATCGAGATCCGCTTTACAGATGGTGTTGTAAAGCGCAACATCTCACTTCCTGTTAAAAATAGTCTCGCAACTGTATAACTTGTGGCTCACACTGTTTCTTGCCATGTATAACGCCCCTACCGCCTCTATGTCGTGGTAGAACTACCGTTTTAATCGACGAATTACTGTAATGCATTGGGTTCTTCGTCATTTCTACGCGGATGGTTCTGTATAACCTTTCAAGGTAGACGTTCGACTATTTGATGAGCCCAAAGAAGTACGCTAAGCTTTTCTTCACTGTCGTATACCGAATACCCTTAGATTCGAGAATACCCGGGTATTTATATGACGCGCCTTCGATGACATTCTGAAACTTGATCTCTTGCTCTGTGATGCCTAATTCTTCTCTGGTTAACTTCACTCTTCTGCATTTATCTAGTCCGAACTCCATGTGGATATCATTGCAAAACTGCATTGTGACATCGATCATTTGCTGCAGTTTGTTGTCTAACTAGCGTATAGCTTCAGGTCATGCGTGTTTAGAAGATAAGTCAGTTGATGAATATCTTCATTATCATGTATTCTAAACCCATGAAACATGCTATTTAGTGTTTTGCTCAATGGGTTCAACGCTTAAACGAATTATAGTGCACTGAAGAAGTCTCCTTGAGATACCCGTTGTGATGCGTATTGCTCTAGTTATCCTTGGTTGTCCTTGATCAAAATACTTGATTCTTATACCCCAAAGCATTATCGCACGACTTGAAAATTCGATGATGAGTGGGCAGATTTTGTAAATTTTTAAGGCTTCAAGCAAATAGTCATGTGGTACGGAGGGAAATACTTTCTTGTAGCCAATGTATGCCATGTGCAAGTTTCTTTAATGTTTACAAGCTTGCGTCATGGTAACATCATGTATGTTGACTGGATCTTTACTGCCTCGCGAGTTTTTGCAACATGTTTTTTGTTCTTCTGTAAGGATTTCATTCTTGTCGCAGTGAGAATATACCTTATCTGCAATGGTAGCTGTAAGGCATTTATAAATTGTTAGAAAACAGGCTATCGTTCGAAATTCAGATGGATTTTGAGCGCTTGGTTTTTAAGGCAACATATAGTTAGTTTATTTGAGTATAAAGTCTGGCCTCAGATCTGAGTTTTCAAAACCTCTGAAAAATCTGAAGCTGTGATGTTAATCATCAGCACTTCAAGGTAATTGCTTGTTCTTGTTTTCTCAAGTTGGAACCACGCAGCGTCTAAATTGCTTATGTTTGCTTTTCCTCAAACACGGTAGAACCTTCTTTCATCTTTCTGAAAGGTTCGATTTTGCTGCCGTCTTGCACTACTTTTCTCGTACTAACGTAATCTAACAGTAAGAACATCGAGTCTCTGCCGCTGGGAGTCTATAATCTCAACCAATATTGCTGGTTTCAATGTCTCGCTGTACCGAGGGTGGATGATGTTCGTAACATGGTGTATCAGCTTTCTGGTTCTATTTCCTTTCTTATATTGAGTCAGTCGACTCAATTTTCTCCTTACTTTGCTGACATCCATATCCCACCTGATTTTCCATGGTGGATCTCTTTCCCTTCCTGGTTGTCTGACATGGAAAACCCTGTTAGTAGCAATGCTGTTGCCAACATAGCCGTCGAAGTCATGATACGAAAGCCGAAGTCTTACTGCTTAAGGGAGGATCCGAACCACGAGAACTTCGGTAAAAGTACGTAGAACAATTTTTAGAGATACCGGCTCAGGGTTCGAACCCCGGACTTCTAAAGTAAAGTCCAAGCACCTAACTTCTTGAGTCCCTGATACTCTTATATTTGTATTATTATGATTATATTGTTGTTTACAAGGAAACTTAATATTACACCTTATTTTTACATTTGAAATTTTTGTGCGAACTTCGTTTTTATAACGCTTTTTATATAATGTTTAAGAAATAATCATTTAATTTAATTCTAATTGCGGTAAAAAATACCTTTATTTCATTCATTACTATTCATGTTACCAATGATGTGGTAGTAATTCGAGTTTTTCTTATAAATAAATATTTAATTGCATATTTTCAATTGAATTTTTGTCTTACATCTTGTTGACAATTTTTCAGTGCATCCGTTTTTTGTCAATTTTTTTTAAGTAATTGAATAAATTCTTTCAATTGAAAAATTTGAAAAATAATAATTCAGATAAAAATACGTAACGTTCGAATAACAGATCCATCCTTGCTAAGTATCGGATGTTCTGTAAAAATATTCTCAAGACCAAAATACTTTGCACAAACTTCATGAACTGGCTTTAGTTCAAAATTAACTCTCGAAATAGGAAGAATGACATAGCGTATGCAGAAGGAAATAATTATTTAAACCAGGAGACCTTGTTTGTTACAAAGACGGCTCTAAAGACTCCTTGGGAACAGGAGCTCAAATCTATGCAAAGAAGCCCAGGGCTAAAACATCAATAGCACTGGGCACATTCCATACAATTTTGCAGACCGAAATAATAGCTATTACGGTTTGCTTAGAGGAAATTTGTAAGCGGGCATATGAACGCCCGCACATTTACATTTGTTCTGACAGTCAAGCTGCAATTAGGGCTCGTGTATCCGAAAATTTTACTTCCAGACTAGTCTGGACCTGCCTTCAGAATCTTCTTAAGATGGGTGGTAAAAACTGGCTCAGTCTAATCAGGGTTCCCGGCCGCGAAAATATTGAAGGGAATGAGAAAACAGATGCACTGGCTAAGACGGGAGCATCGCAATCCCTGATTGGCGCTGAACCCTATTGCAGTATCTTGTACGCATTGGAAAAAGGCTAGAACAATGGCTCTCGGAGGCTTATGTGAGATATTGGAAGGGAACCAAAATGTGGTGCATTCCAGAAAATTTATATCTAGTTCACTTAGTAGGAGAATTAAAAAACTTAAAACATAGAAAGAAAGCAGCTTAAAGTAGTAGTAGAAATACTTACAGCTCACTCCCGGTTGAGAAAACATTTTATCAAGATGAGGATTGCAGACAATCCACGTTGTAGAAAGTGTGATTTTCGCAAGGATACAGCTCATCATATACTTTGTGAATGTGATGCACTATCGTGTCTCAGAAATTAATACCTAGGGGGTTGCATTCTCGAGCCATAAGATTTTCATGACATCTCAGGATTAGTGTACGACTTTTTGGTTATGTTCGCAGACAACAACGTGATATTATCACTTTTCTTACATTTCGTTCTTTCGATCACATTTTCTAGAAAATAAATCTTGTTGCATTAATCCAAAGGGTTTCGACTGTTCGTATTTGCAATATTACTTATATTGTTTGTATAATAACATATAATCCTGTAGGTGGTGAATAATCTCTCAAGAATTTTACTATTTCTAGTCTTGTTTTAAATTTGTTTGCATTTGAGGTCACGTGCCAGGACAGAACCTGTCAGCACCCCGTTCAACATGTCAAAACCCTAAAAAAATTTAACGATTTTATTAAATTTGAAATTTTGTATGTAATTATTGTTTGCAATGGCATTTTCAAAACCACCAGTCAGACCGCCCAGCTCCGGGACAGGGCCAGACAGCGCCCCTGGTAACATGTTAAAAATAAAGGCGTCGTAAAAGAATTTTATAACCTCGTGCTCGGAAACCTGACTCGCTATCACCTAAGCGACCAAGGCTCTTTTGTATAAATGGTATTTGTAATGAAATTTTTAAAACCTTCAGTCAGACCACCTAGTGTCCCTGCTAGCATGTGAAACATAATGGTTTCTTAAAAGAATGTTATTACATCTGACATTTTTTCTATAAACAGTATTTACAATGATATTTTAAAATCGCCAGTCAGACCACCCGGCGCCCTGGCAGGGCCAGTCCGCACCACACTGAACATGTAAAAAAAACTCAAAAATGTTACCGATTTTATTACATTTGAAATTTTTTCTATAATCAGTAATTGCAATGACATTTTCTGAACCGCCTATCAGGCCGTCCAACGCTGGGAAAGGGCCAGTCAGCACCTTGCTAAACATGTCAAAAAAACTCAAAAATGTTCAGGATTTTATTACATCTGATATTTTTTGTATAAATAGTATTTGCAATTACATTTTCAAAACCGCCAGTCAGATCGCTCAGCTTCTGGGCACGGCCACTCAGCACCCCGCTCAACGTGTTTAAAAAATGGGGTCGCAAAAGAATTTTATTTTTTCTGAAATTTGTTGTTAATAGTATTTGCATGGAATTCTTTGAATCGCTAGTCTGACTGACCAAGGCCAAGATAGGTCAATCAGCACTTCGCTAAGCATGCTAAAAACTCCGAAACTTTCACAATTTTATTACGTCTGAAATTTTTTGTGTAAATAGTAGTGTGATCCAAAAATCACCAAGTTTGAAAAGTGCTTTGTGCTTGTGGGAATTCTTGCTCATTTTTGGTAAAAAGAAAATTCCTAAAATAATTAAATCCAATCGGATGAAAACTTGTACTCCCTCATTGAGGTCAAAGGTTAAATCTTTCATATCTTCGCTACTTTCGTGCTTACAAATAAATTTTTACAACAATATTAGCCTTATTTTTTATGATAAAAATGGTGTTGTGCAATTTTATAGAATAAAAATTTGTAGATAAATTTTTTTTACATGTATGTATGTATGTATGTATGTATGTATGTATTTATATTTATTGCTTCAAAGAATACAAGATTCTGTGGCAAGGGAAGGCCACTATTACAAAATCAATAAAATTAAGATAAATATCAAAATGAAAGAAAAGTTATAATATCTTCATTTTCGCTTCGATTTCATAACTAGCAAATCTGTTGTGGATCAATTACAGTTGTTCCAGCTTTAGAGGTCAACTTAATGATGAACCTGGAGGAAGTTCTTAATTGAGCGAAAATGCACTTTAAAAGGAAAGGAGCTTTGAATAGCAGATATTTGTGGGGTACCGCATCATTGTGTACAATTTTACTGTCTATATAACTAAAGTTACTGTTTTCCAACATTTACAGATCCCGCGAATGGAAAAAATCACGGTATCTATCAGCTATAGTATCGATTTGGGTTATAAGATTGGGACCATTGAGATCCCTGAGATTGTGGCTTATACCCGCTCCCTCGAAACATCTAATAAGTTGACCTAACCAGTTATATTTAACATTTTTGCTGTTTGCGGGTTCGGCTAGTTTTAGCATGCAAAGTTTAGGATAGCGCGAGTCTTCCATATCGAAAATCTTTGCCGCCCAATTCAGCGCCTTTTTAAATATTTAGTATGACACACAGGGTAGACCTAGTTCCAATCTGACAACGAAGTCAGGCGTATTTCTGGATAGGCGCAGAAATTTTTGAAAAAAACCAACTTGTCCTTTTTCGAAGACATCCAGAAAATTTAATCCGATAATGTGGGCCGCATACAATAAGGAACTCTTTATAATAGAGTCATGAATGTTAATAATGGAAAACCATGAGGAGCACTTATTTCTAGTTAGAATATTAAACGCGTAGGCTGAGGATCAGTTGGCTCTGCAAACAAGGAACAAACTCCAAAGAGCTCCATCATATTTCTGACCTAGGAGTTTTGTGCTGATCCGACCTTTCTTGAAAATAGTGTATTTATTTTTGTTGTTATTAACCGTGAGTTTGTTTATATTACAATACTCCTGGAGAGCATTCAGTTTTCTAATTGCATCTATTTTAGATTCTGCAAAAATAATTAAATCATCCGCATAAATCAGCACAATAACGTCCGTGTCACCCATGATTCTGAGACCCAGTTTAATGCAAGTCGCGACTCTTTCATACAGACATTTTAGAATTCTAATTATTTTTGAGATGACCCCAATATCAAATAGTTTTCACCTGATAATAGAGTGATAAGCCGATGGGAAAGCTCTTGAAAAATCCACCACAATGGCATAGATATGTCTATTCTTTTTTTGTAAGTAAATTTGCGAAACAGATGCCAAGGTCAAAATGTTATCCATACAGCCCCTACCACGGCGAAAGCCTGCTTGGGCTTCCGGAATAATGTGACACAACGACTCCCATTTTTTCAATCTAGCCAACAGAATTTGCGTACAAATGTTAGGAAGTGAGTTTAGAAGGGCAATAGGTCTATAGTTATTGGGATCGGCAGGGTCTTGTTTATTATGTATCATGTGCGTTAAAGATTTTGTCTATTCGAGCGGTATATGTTCATTTTTAAGTATTTTATTAAAAAATGTTTCGAGATAAAGAAGCTAATTGGGTGGTTTTCCCAAGCTTTTGTAGAAATGCTTGCAGATTTTATTTTTAAACCTCTGAATCTATTAAAAGTATCCCAGAATGTTTTGCTATCGTTGACACTCTCAAGGCTCATCAGAATATTAGATTGAAAGCTCGCTTTTTTCTTAGCTGGCAGTTCTTGGTACGATTTTTTAGCTTTGACATAAACCAACTTAGCCTCATCCGAGAAATTAGCCCTGCTGGCTTCATTTAACGCATTAGAAAGATATGATTTGCTTTGTCGACAGTCAGAATCAAACCAAGGTTTATCACGGTAAAATTTCTCAGTAACATTTTTTCTCACTGACCACATATCTACTTTTTTGGCGCTATATATAATAGCTTCGGTAAGGTTTAAATTAAGATAATATATGTCTAATTTCTCACAATTATCCTCAAGTCTGTGAGACAAGTATAATTCGTTCGAGAAGATCTCCCGTTTGTCGTCTGTCCATCTCAGAAACGTCAAGCTTCTATTTTTGTTTACATTCAGCGCACTTGAGTCACCAGCTGAGGTGGGAGAGGAACGAGGAGACAAAGACCGGGAAATGATCCAAGGTATGTGTGGATTGATCCACATTCAAGTCTTCAAGTATACCTAATGCCTCACTATTAGTTTTTATTGAAAGTCAAGACTTGTAGTGTACCCAGACTTGTAGATATTTATGATATGAATTCATTGGTACTATTTAAATTGTTTTCATATTTAGTTAGGACTTGAAATCTTACTTATTAAAAAGAAAAGTAAATTACACAGTGCGGCAAATAAGTATCAGTACTCTTCCTACAAATCGTAATCAAAACAAGATATCTGGATTTTTTTGAATTTTTTATTCAAAGTACTCGCCCTTCGCTTCAATACACTTGTTACAGCGATTCAATAGTGATTAGAATGCATGCGCAAGCTCATTTTGTGGAATAGTCTCCAACGCCCTTGTCGAAGCCGTTTTGATGGTCTCTACGTCTTCAAATAAACGTCCTTTCAATTTTAATTTCATCTATGAAAACAAGGAAAAGTCCCACGGTGCCAAATCTGGTGAATAAGGTGGGTGGTTCAAAACACAGACTTGATTTCGGGCCAAAAACTGACGCACAATGAGTGAGTTGTGACTCGGTGCGTTATCGTGCAACAGCGACCACTTCTCTCCATCGCGATATTCGGGTCGAATACGACGGATTCTGCTCATTAAACGCTTTAAAACTTCTAGATAATACGCGCCAGTAACAGTTTGACCTGTTGGAAGGAATTCTTTATGGATGATTCCATTGCTATCGAAGGATGCGATCAGCATTGTTTTGATTTTTGAAGGAGTTTTTCGTATTTTTTTGGCTTGTGGTGAATTTTTCGACTTCCATTCCGCACTTTGGCGCTTAGTTTCTGGATCGTATTGAAAGCACCATGTTTTGTCTCCCGTAAAAATTGATTTCAGGAAGTTTGGATAATTTTTGGCGGCTGCAGCGATCTCCCTGGAATGATTGACACGAAGTGATTTCTGCTCGTCCGACAACGTGCGTGGAACAAACTTTGCACAGACCTTTGTTTTGCCCAAATCCTCGTAATGAATGATTCGAATCGTTTCTTTACTGATATTCAAAGCTTCTTCCATCAATTTTAGAGAAGCATTGCGGTCATTTGCTACGAGCTGCCGAAGTTTTTCAATCATTTGGGGTGTGCGAACTAAAAATTGGTCTTCCTTCACGTTTGTCATCCTCTAGCGACACTCTACCATCAAAAAAACGTTTATGCCACAGGAAAACATTTGTTCTACTTAAACAATCACCGACGTGCACTTGCTGCATCAATCGAAACGTTTCTGATGCAGATACACCAAGTTTTGCGTTGAATTTAATAACCGTTCTTTGCTCCATGTCGAAATTTCTACATCGAATCAAAAGTTGTTTCACGTGAACTGTCATAACATTGTTCTTAGTAATCCGATTGCTCCAAACACTGATGGCTATGGTCAAGTAGATTGAAGCTACAAAATGCAACCACCCACTTTCACATGGCTTTGCTGGTTGCTGAGAAATAACTTGAGTACTGATACTTATTTGCCGCACTGTGTATGTAAAAAAAACTGTTATCTAAAAATTTTCTATATAATTACCAAACACAATTAAATTTTTCATAGAAAATGAGGCTAATATTGTTTTACATATTTTTTTTGTAAGCACGAAAGCAATGAAGATATTTAGAGTTTAACCTTTGAACAAGAATTTCCACAAGCACGTTCCACTTTTCAATCCTGGCGATTTTTGGGCCACACTAAATTAAATAGTATTCACAATGACATTTTCAAAACCGCCAGGCAGACCGCTCAGTGGCGGGACAGGGCCAGACAACAACCAGCTCAATATTAAAAAAAACTCATAAATATTAACGGTGTTAAGACGGAATTTCAGATTGTTAGTCGTCGTTCAGTCAAGTGTTTCGTAATTCAGGTTGACGCTAACATGGCTAAACTACCAATTCTTTGCATATTTTGTAGTAACAAAAAGATTAAACTATTGGCATTCTCAGAAACAGTTCTTGAAAAATATAAAACGACGTCGAAAATTCGTAAAAAGAATTAATTAAGTTTCACTGAAGTCAGTTTTCGATGTGTTTCAAACGATGTGCGAGGATACCATACTCCATATTACAGGCAGTTTACCGCTTCGGGAAACCAGAGAAAGTTCAAATCCTCCGAATGCTTCTAAAAGCAGGTAAGACAATCTAATAGTTTGCTTTTATTTTATTAATGTAATAAAATATCAATACTTATTTAGGAAGGATGTGAGGTCAGGGGTATGACCTCAATATTCAATGCTTTTTTTATATACATGGTAAGGAGGCTGAAAAAAAGGATTATATATTTCCATTCAGATAAATACCCGATTGTTCCTTCTACCTTTATCCCAGCACTGGTAATAAGAGAAAAGCAATATTTATTTTACTTCGTTCCGACTTCCCGTGCGTCTATCAAATTGAAACAAAGTGTAAACAAAATTGGAAGAAGTAATTGTATTTTCTATTCGTAAATTGTACGAAAAAAGTGTAAAAAGTATGTACAAACCCCCATATAATGTTACTTTAACAGCATTTTCTTATTGTACAACATCTTGCCTTTCTCAATTTTTTGTCTTTCAATAAGTTAAAAAATGAGAATAAAATTGTTGTAATTAAATTTTTCGTAGTGGCTACACGTACGGTCGGCTGGACGTGTACACATGTAGTGGCTATACGTCCGCCCGGCCGTATGAATAGTAAAGTACTATTTTGTCATTTGGCTGTAAATGTTTTAAAGTTCAAAATCCATTGAACTTATTATTTTCTGAGTAATTATAAAGTTCTTCACTGTTTAAAATTTTAATTTTATAGTTACACAATTGTACATTTCGGATTGAAGTTTTAAAAAATATATATAATTTTTACACTTTCACGAAACAGTAGCCTATTTTATTTTTTAGATCAAACTGTGATTTCATACTATAAATTAAAAATGAAATAATTTCTTTTCAATTAAACGTACAATAGTAAAGGAATTATATTGGCATTGTGATAGAAAAAAATAATTTATTAATTTTCTTTTGTCAAATGTAACGCAGGTTCAAGTACCGCGAATATTTCTCAATCTGCTCAAGAAAAGATTCCCATCCCTGAGCAATCATGCTCTGCGAATACTGATCAATCTTCTCCATCGTGCTTCGAAGAGAGGTAAGCATATAATCTGTTAACAATTTACAATATCTGTTCTTTAACTGTATACTATAATGCAGGTAATAATTCCTTGAGCTAATAATTTTTAACCGTTGAAGAAGATTTTAGATTTTGATTTATTCTGAATTTAGATTGTTTAATTTTACTCTTTAATCGTCATCTTGTGTTATAGAAATAAAACTTCTTGAAATTGTTTACACTTTAATTATACTTCATCGATTAAACACTACTTATGTGATGCTTAAGCCACTTTGTAAATGCACTTAACAGGACACATTACACTTTTCTATTTTTATTAAATATGAAGATGTGTTTAACATGCAATGTAATGTTCTAAGTGTAATGCATTTAATTATTAAATCTGCAGTTATGAAACTAATAAAAGTTAATTTCTTCCAGTGTTACCGATATTGGTGGGTGCAGTATGGCGACAGAAAGTACTGATGACGTGCCGAATGTTGATTTATCCGCTGTTGATGTGTGCAGCATCTTTATGAAAAGTAATGATGAAGTGGAGAATCTTGGCAACTTTAATACTGTTTAAATGAAAATTTTGCTGATTCAAATCGAAGGCTCAAACCGACGATGGATCAAAAGAACAAAAGACGCTTACATCAACTGAACAAGAAGATTGGATGGACAAGACAGAATGCGTCCCGTGTTCAATGTGTGATTGACTACATAACATCTGGTAGACCGTTCACGGAAAGGGTTCAGAAGTTCGCCCAAAAACTGAGGATCTTGAATCACACACTAAACAAGTCAAAGCTGCTGACAATCAAGCAGCATATTGTTGACAAAGTACGGCTGTTACCTGACGCAACGAGGAGAATACAGAAGAGGGAGAGATGGATCAGGGAGAATCAAAAGTTCCTCGCTGACCCATCTCGTCTTCTCAGTGATCACCCTGTTTCTGTCGAAAATCCACCCAAAGCCCAACGAGGTAGAGACTTTTTGGAGAGAGGTATACAAGATCCCGAAAACACTTAAGTTAAAAGAAGCTACTTACAATATCATCCGCTTCAAGGAATTTCGCGACAACCTCATAAAATCTGAGGAAAAATGTCCATCGATTACTGCCGAAAAGGTGAAAAAAGCACTTAGAGGAACGAAGAACTTTTCCGGTGCTGGAGCAGATTGTATTAAGAACTTCTGGTGGAAGAAGTTTGCTTCTACACACTAACCTGTTGCCCGCATATTCACCTCGTATTTAAAGTCAGAGACGCCCATTCCGCAGTGGCTGGTGTTAGGACGCACTATACTCCTACCGACAAAAGACAACTTGTCCAACCCAGAGAATTACAGGCCAATAGCTTGTTTGAACACGCTGTATAAGATCTTTACAGCTGTACTAAACAACAGGATTGTTCGGCGAATGGAGCCTGTGCGGCGTGAGAACAACGAACAACGTGACTCGAAGAAAGGTGTAGCAGGCTGTCGAGAGAACCTGCTCATTGACAGGTGTGTCTGCAAAGACGCTGCAGCCCATCAACGCGTCCTGTTAATGGCCTGGATTGACTACCAGAAAGCTTTCGATTCAACCTCTCATAGGCTTATCATCTGTCGGTTGGAAAGCCTGAAGGTGAATCCACACATAGTGAGATGCATAGAGAGATTGATGCCTCTTTGGAAAACTAGTTTTTCTATCTCATCTGGAAATTATCGTGTGACAACAAACAACGTCACCTTCCAGAGGGGCGTCTTTCAGGGTGATTCCACGAGCCCTTTGCTTTTTTGCATCCCACTTCCGCCTCTATCTCTCGCACTACGAAATTCTTCTGGATACCTCTGTGGCGACGAAGTATCGTCAAGAAGTACACAGGAGAGATTGGGATGGACTTTGGATTGGATAAATGTGCCAAAATTCATCTGAAGAACGGAAAGATTGTTGGCGTTCCCGAGGACCCTGAGATCGTGGATATAGGTGTTTTCAGACATCTTAACACTGGAGAGACCTATACATACTTATTCGTGCCTCAAAGCCGCATTCAGGACGTAACATCAGTAAAGGAGTCTCTCCGATGCAGATACAAGCATCTTCTAAGACAGATTTGTTCTTCCAATCTGTCAGCGTTAAACAAGATATCTGCGACTAACATGCTTGCCGTCCCGGTTCTACTCTACTCGTTGAGGGTGGTTCAATGGACGAAGAACGAAATTAAGGCCCTTGATGTCACCACACTCAAGATCATGCATATGCATAAAAGCTTGCATATCAATTCGTCAGCTCCGCGATTATACATTCCACGCCGTCAAGGCGGACGCGGACTTCTGAATCTCCAGTGTCTTCATGACCGAATCGTTCTAAGTACAGGTTATGTCGTAGCCAATGGCAGATATCCTCTCCTAAAAATGGTCAGGAACCACGAGATGATTCGTAAAGGATCGTTCCTTTACAAAGCCGCGGAGCAAGCGGCCGAGACCCTTGGCCTGCATTTTAATATCAGAAGTGAGGAAAGTGCATTACTCCATCTAGATGCTTCACTTCTGAAAGCCGAAGTGAAGAAAGCAGCAGTTCAAAAATTGCATCAAGAGCTGCTCGACGAGAAAATGCACGGAAATTTTCACAGAAATGTAGAAAAACAGTCCTTGTCGAAGGAGCAAACTTTCGCTTTCCTCAGATCATCAGGGCTTAATTCAGGTACAGAGGGTTTCATTTTCGCATGCCAGGACGGTGTCATTTCCACCATAGCATACCGTGACCGCATTTCATGTCAAGAAGTTCCCAGCGATAGGTGCAGAGCGTGTCATGCACACGCTGAGTACCTGGAACACATACTATCGGTGTGTCCCACCCACGCAGGAACGACATACATCTACAGACATAATGCGGCCATAAGAATCCTTTATTACCACCTTTGTCGCTCTTACGGTGTTGGCTGCGACCCTGCCCTCCCGAACGCTCCGAGGGAGATAGAGTCAATTGCCCAAAACTAGAAGTGCCAATTTTCTGGAACTACGATTTTCGGACAACAGTCTCCGTTGCACACTCGAGGCCTGACATTGTTCTCCAAGACTTCCAGAAACGAACTCTATTCGTGATCGAATTCTCGGCCCCGTCCAAATAAAACATCACTGCCAAGGAGAAAGAAAAGGAGGAGAGGTATCAAGACCTTAAAAGGGTGCTGCAAAGACTGTACCCAAAATATTCGGTACAAGTAATTGTCCTTTTGATAGGTGCTCTCGGAGGTGCGAAACTATCACTTGTTCGTAACCTTAAAGCCATACCCGCGTGCCAAAAATATGCCAAGGCACTTGCGAAATGGATAAAGAAAGCTGTCATCCTTGGGTCGCTTCGTGTGCTCAAAACACACGAGGGTTTTGCTGGCCAGTCGTTGTGATTTCATCGTGTCCTGTGACCACCCATCTCACGGTTTATGAGGCGTGGTGAAATATGCATGAATCGATAATTACAAACATCTTGAAAAAAAAACAATACTTTTCTTTCTAAATTAATGTATGAACCATGCAAATTGTGTCAAACTTTAAATGTAGGCATTGAAATTGCGCGCCAACCGGCTCATTTCAGCTTCGTGCATAATCAGTAAGGACCGGACTCTTTTCAGGCTCCTAACGTGGGGGAAGGTACCAAAGAGGAGCTCCAAATACTGTACGATGAATCCGCTTTGATCGGATTCGTAACCAGAGATTCAAAAATCTACTGAGTAACCACTTTTAGTCAAATCCGTCCAAATTTTTTATTTTTTGCCACTATATTGTGTCCGTTATTCAAAGTTTTTAAATATTGACTCCAGATTCGTATTCAGCGACCCCAAAAACCTTTAAATAACCATTTTCAGCTAAATCTGTAGACTTTTTTAATTTTTGTCAAAATTCGAGGTCTACTGTTTGCCTGGCGGTTTTGAAAATATCATTGCAAATACTATTTATGCCAAAAATTACAGATGGAATAAAATCGTTAGAAATTTGCAGTTTTTTGACATGTTTAGCGGGGTGCTGACTGACCCTATCTCGGCAGTGGGCGGTCTGAGTGGGGGTTTTAAAAACTACTTTGCAAATACTATTCATACCAAATATTTCAGAAGTAATAAAATTGTTAACATTTTTTAGTTTTTTGAAACGTTGGCGTTGGTGCTGACTGTCCTGTCCCGACACCTGACCTGCTCACTGTAGGATGTTGATTTGAAAGTGGGTCCTCTGTCGGTCACTCCCCAGATTATGGTTGCCGTTTGTTTTAATGTCACCACAAACTCATATTTGGACGTTATATTTTTCGTGTGCCTGATTGTGATATCAAAAATAAAGAAAATCATAATCAGTAGTTCCTTAATCAGCACTATATAGGCGTAAATTAATTTTAAAAACATTAAATATATGTAAGCAAGAAGTTAGAATCGATTGGAGCTTTAAAAGACAGACTTCTTGAGGTTTTTTTTACAAACAAACAGAAATTAATTTAGATAAAGGAACCAATTACCGAGTGAGCACCGTTTGTCGAGTGTACAGTTGATTCGGTTCAACCTAAACCTTTAATGTATTTTTTTGTTAATAAAGGACAATTAAATTAGTCTTAAAATTATTATTTAAACCAATTTTCTTATTTATCTCAAATTCATCAGAGAATGGTATGAAATTTAAAAAGACATTAAAGTAAAAGACGATGAAGGGTCATTTTACCTTTGATTGAATATATTTCATTGTAATTATAAGTTATAATTAATGATAAAAGAAGATTAAAAAAGTATGTTTTAATTTCAGCATGTTTAAAGGTATAAACGATACTTTTGTGCCCATGTTGTGGTTTAGCCAAACAGCTACTTTAACTTCTGAGTACGCAACTCTAGTCAAATTTATGCACATTCTCCCATTGTTGGGCTACGTGATATTCTACGGTATTGGATGCATTGGTGTTCTTATCTTCTTTATCGGTATCTTCATTACTCTTAAAGCAAGATGGCGAGAAGAAGAGAATCAGAATTTATTGCCAAGTGACAGAGACAACAGTAGTGTAATAACCAGTGAAGGATAATGCTTTGGCTTGAAAAGCATACATTTTCATGGATAACATAAAGATGGGTTTGTTATTTTTAAGTGATATAAAAAAAGTACACGATCATTAACACTTATACAAACAAATCATGTGATATCCATCGTCTATTTTTCAAATATTGGAATATTGCAGAGGTCGGTTTGATGTTTCACCTTCAGAGGCAGTATTAATTTTTTTGATTAACATTAGTTTATTTTCTGTGTAATACCAGTTATTTTTAAAAGATGCATTGTTATTTTAATTTTTAGTTTTTCAAACGCCAATATTTAGATCGCATTTAATTGTTCTATTTGTAATTGTAATTGTTATATCAGATAGAAAAAATCATCTTCAGCTTTATTTTAATTTGTTCTATATTCAGATTCGGCCTATATTAGAAAATTAAAATGTCCTCTTGTATTAAGCATAGGACAAAGAATATTGTAAAATGATACAATTAATATTCATTGCCAGGGCATTAGTGGATTACGAGTGATAACTAAGTTCCTCATATAAATAATTTCTTTACTAACCAATCGCAAGTTAGCATCTTAAGAAGGGGAAGAGATTTGAACATTTGAATACATGTTTAAAAACATCGAATTATAACACTTATATTTTTTTTTATTCTGTAGATTTATTTTTTAGTCCTGGCAAACATCTGATTGTATTCCATTTTTGCGAAAACATTGACCGAATTTATATCGTCAAATAAAAAAACGATTTAAAAAAAATAATATTTGTACTGTATATAATATTTGTTATATAATGCGTGGAAAAAGAGAATTCAATTTGCGGCTTAGTGCCATTATTTTGTTTAAAATAATGTGATCAAGTGCAGTTGGAATTTTACATACAAAATTCTGTGATTATAATCGTTACAGGTAATTCATGCCTGCAAACGAAAATTGTATTTTTTAAATCTTGCTCACGGTCTATTTCTGATGACCGAGATGATGGGCATGTTTATCTATTTCTTTGAAGGCCTTGATCGTTCGGATTGTATAATAGGGTGAGCCGAAATTTTTTTTTTTTTTTTAGTTTTTCAGCCAGGATAGGAAAAATCTCATTCTATTTATAAAAATAGATTTCTGTAGTTTTTATAGATTTTTAAATCGATATCTTCCGTTAGCAGAAATGATTTGAAGTTCGAAAATTCGAAAAAAGTGATTTTTTTCGACATACTTTAATGCTGCTTCCATAGTTATCTTCAGCATCATTTCCTCCTATACAGATTCGGACATCGCAATATGCCATATGATTTCAAAAAACTTTTGTTATAGAAAAAATATTCTGGTGGTAAATAAACTTACGCAGAAGTTCACGCTCTTTTTCGTCGGGTGTGTCATTAGGTTTAACCTTTCTACTTGTAAGGTCTAACATGATGGTTCTTTAATAATTTGCTCCAAAAAACGCTACTAATACTTGTTTAATAATAATAATGATTTTATTAGTAATTATAAAATATTTGTGATAATTGTTTTTCCATAACAAAATAAAACCAAGTTGGGAATAGTATCCTACAGTAGATCACTAAAATTTGTACTTTTTAGGAAATTGAGAAAAATAATTTGTAGTTTGAAAAACGTCAACGTTTCATTTAACTATGTATTTCCATACAAAAATAATTTTGAATACTGGGAAACGTGGAAAAATTTGATCGAGATAAATACTGGTGCAACTCTTACGTAATTGTATAATATACAATTACTCTAGGATAGTATCCCCTACTTGGTTCTATTTTGCTATGGAAAAACAATTATTACTAATAATTTATAATTATTAATAAAAGTATTATTATTATACAAGTATTAGTAGCGTTTTTTTGCAGCAAATTAATAAAGAAATATCATATTAGAATAAAATGCCTTAAGTAAACGGAAATTAATTCAGGGATGTGTTTTGTGATCATATTTAAATATTGTCGAGTACATACAACCGTAACCGTACAAATAGAAGGGTTAAACCTAATGTCACACCCGACGAAAAAGAGGGTTAACTTCTGCAAAGGATTTAGTAATCTCGTATTATTGTAATTTGAGAGAAAATTATAATTTGACTGACAACAAACTATGGAGAAATCACTCACGACACAATAATTAGATAATCATGAAAAATATTTCTTTACTCTTTGAAGCACCAAAGCCACATTTTAAAATATTTTGATGTGTCCTCCTACTATCTTTAAAAAGTTCAGGCACATCGATTTTTGTACAGATTTTCGTAAAAATCTGAGCAGAAAAAAAATTCTAAAAATATGAGACAACATGGATGTTGCAGGTGAAATAAACTATGAAAATTCTTCAAAAAATATATGGGGTTCATTGATCCTTTCTGTGGACAGTGGTAAAATTCAGAGCCAAAAATAATCATTTGTTAATAAGTTATTAGCAAAAGAGTAGGGAGGTGTCATCCCCGAAACTAAAGAACGTAGAGATATGATTCTTGAAGCAAATTACACATTTTTGGCTTCTAACAACGTTGTAAGTATTGTCAATGAGCAAAAAGTTGCACTTGAATGTTAAAAAAATTATTTGCTTCTTGGAAAAATACAAAAGGCTTTATGATAATCGAGGCGACCGCACTCTCAGCATGGGACCTTGCTAGCGCTACTACTACTCGTGCAACATGACTTTGAGCCTCCTTACACCCCACGCCAGTTGCAGGCTTGAACTGCTTAAGTGGGGATAAGCGTAGCTGAGGCTTAACTCTGGAGCATGCGAGGGAGTAGATAGCAAGCGTCCAGTTTCTCTCCCTCTCATGCGCCAAGGTTACGTCTCAGTTATGCTTATCCCCACTCTGCCCCGACTTAAGTAGTTTAAGCTTGCGAATAGCGAGCGGTGTAAGGAGGCTCCTTCTCTCAAACTCACAAAGTTACACACACATCTCTCTGAATCATGAAGCCTTTTGTATTTTTCCAAGAAGAAAACAATTTTTTAAACATTCAAGTAATTTGCTTGAAGAATCATCTCTGTACGTACCTTAGTTTTGGAGATGACACCTCCCTACTCTTTTTTTATTAACAAATAACAAATTACTGTGTTTTTTCACCTTACACTCGCCAGGAAATAATCGCTAATCATCTGAAAATTTTGAAACTGTATATGTTATAAAAGACGTGTAAAAAGGATAAATGGAAAAAATATTTTTTACTTCTTTTAAGCACTGTAAATTACAGAAAAATTTAGTTTTCACATAAAAGTGTGCCTTGACATAAGTTTATTTAACGCTAGAATTTTTTTTCTTCAACAAATGTTTTTTGTAATCATATGCCACATTGCGTTGAAAGAATGTGTATAGAGAGAAATGATTCTGAAGATAACCACGAAAGTAGCATTGAATTATGTCAAAAAATCAATTTTTTCGAACTTTTAAACTACAAACCATTTCTGCTAACGGAAGATATCGTTTTAAAAATCTCTGAAAAATCACAA
>CAKNWT010222216.1:2235-17627 GCA_932066315.1 Andricus coriarius
CGCCTGGATAGTCGGCGGAAGAGCAGAGGTCAGGAAGCGCGTCCGTGACTGCACGGTCTGCGCCTATGCCAATGCTAAGCCCGTGAAGTAAGCCATGGCCCCTTTGCCAGCTGCCCGGGTGACTCCACCAGCCGCCTTCTTCTGGACTAGCGTGGACTACGCTGGCCCATTCGACATCCTTGCAACAAAGAACCGTGGAGTGAGGACGACCAAGGGCTATGTATCCTTTTTCGTTTGCCTGGCCACCAAGGCCTACTGCGCGCCGCAGAGATGGACTGGGGTCTCGTCGAAGGAAGCCTTGGCTAGCAGGGTATTACCTGAAACTTCATCCCTCCCTCGGCTCCCTATTTTGGCGGCCTTTGGGAAGCGGGCATCAAGTCTGAGAGATCTCATCTGCGACGAGTCACCGGCAGGCCAGTCACGTCTATGCCGCGGCCTTCCATTGCCGATACACCCTTGGATCACGCGACACACTGGACTTTAGTCAAAGGCCTCCGCGGTGCAATCATAATTATTGGATTAGAATAATTATTGGATTAGAATCGCCTAATTGAAAGTGTAACACGGTGTAACCACACTTCACTGAATGTAACCACACTTGACCACACTGCACTAAATCGCATTCGCTTTCTAGAGTCATTCATTGAATCAATCGATAATCGGATTCCCTTGCGAGAGTCATTGATTGAATTAATCGGTTCAGATCAGACCTGCTAGACTGCGCTACGGCGGAGTTTGCGCAGTGCGTTTGAGGTAGTGCATATATTGACTCAATTTTAAATTCAGAATCCGCGCCAAATGATTGACCAATAAGGTTTACGCACTACGCATGAAGTTAGCTGAAAGGTAACGCATAATGAGAAACGCAATATGAAGTTGTCTGAAATGTATGTCCTTTTTAGAAAAGAACCATTTTTGTCTGTTCATTCTTTTTCGTATATTGCATAGCTTGACTACAAAATGGAAATTTTCATTTTTTTCATTTGTGCGATCAAAATTTGAATTCTCGATGTTTCAAGAAAATTCCAAAATTTGTTATGACAATCTTGTAGGGCTTTCAAAAAGCAACGTTTTTCTTTTCTTGTCTTTTTCATATCGTGCGTTGTTTGGCTTAATGTTGTATCCAAGTCCCATCCCCGTATAAATAGTAGAGCCCGCGGGATGCCGCGCCGTCGAGCCAAGCTACGTTGAAAAAATTTCACGGGCCCGCATGGTGAAAATTTCAGTGCGCTACTGGCTTAGAATTCGTATCATATGTGTATACGTATAGTCACCACTGCTATGCCAGCGGCAGACTCGTACATCGTGCAAAGTCGCAATTTCACGTACGCTTCCAAGCTGGTTGTTTTTGTGAGTGTGTGTCTCGAGTGCGTACAGCAAACAAGCTTGAAAGTGGGAACAGTATTGCCGGGTCGCAATACTGTTACGATTGTGCATTTGAAAGTGACTAAAATTTCAATGTTTTTCATTAAATTATCTATGAAACTACACGGTGGAGAAATTTGACGTTATTTCCAAAATTTTGTATTTTCAAGCAGCACAAATACCGACATTTTTTTAATTTCTCTACCAGAGCATTTAATTACTACAAATTATAATGTGAAGAGTGCCTATGCATCCCCATGATTTACGTGTTAAAGTAGTCAACTTTGACATTATTGTCTCCGCATCGGTACGGTTGAAAAGTTTGAAATTAATTGAGCATTTAAATAATTATTCTATTTAAATATAGCTCCTTTTTTGAAAAATTCTACCAGATATAGATTTCTTTACATTCAACCTTAAAATTTTCATTATCGTATGATTTTTAAAATTTTTTAAATGCTGTAAGTATTTGTATTTATATTTAAAAGAGTCTCTAGGGCCAAATAGCCCTTTAAGGAACAGGATATTACAAGGTCATTACAAATTTGTACAAGCACTGATCTGCAGTATACTTGATTAATCTTATAATTTAATCTATAAACTAAATAAAATAAATAAATAAGCAGAGCCTACCTCAGAGTAAGTATAATTTCAGGTATTAGATTATTGCATAGTAATTGAGATTGAGTGATTAATTAATTAGTAGCTATCTGTGCATGTTGAGGTAAAATGAAGAATGAAAAACTGTGTGCATAAGAAATAAATATTTACAAAAGTTAATGAAGATAGAGATTCGCGGATGAAATATTCGAGAACTGAAACTGATAGTTTACCAGTGAGGTACATTTCTAATATCGTATGGAACTATATTCCAGAACCGGGCACCTCTTACTATAAATGATCTTTGAAGCTGACATGTTCTGTGAAAAGGAATCTTAAGGATTTTATGTCTTTTACGAAGCTCAGACTGTGCTGTAAGGTCTCTGTCTACAAATTGGAAGAGGTTAAATAGATAATCAGGAGCTTTATTCTGAAAAATAGTATAGAGCAAATTATCTATAAAAATTGTCTTCTCTTGGCAACATTAGACAGATCAGCCCTATGTCTATATAAAGTTATGTGTTCGTATTTAGGTAAATTGTATATAAAACGGACGCAGGCGTTTAACGCACGCTCGAGCTTTGAATTTAAATCGTCGGACAAACCATCGTATACCAAACAACCGTAGTCAAAGTGGGGCAGGATTAGACTCTTAACCAAAAGTATCCGAGTGGAGGTAGGTAAAGAGTCCTTATTCCTATATAGTTGCTGTAGAATACTGTATGTTTTTCTCGAGATGCTCTGTACCTGTTCCTTCCAAGACAAGGTACGGTTATGGAAATATCCCAGATCTTTAACTACTTCCGAGAAACGGATAGCGAGATTCTCGATACAAAGTGGTGGCAATCATGTCGAAGTTTCAAGTGATGGGGATGAAGTAGGCCCAACAAGAATTGTCTGAGTTTTTCCCGGGTTAAGGGTAAGTCCATTCTTCCAGGCCCAGAGGACCACACGATCAATATCCTCCTGGACTAGAGCAAGTAATCTACTTAGCGAAGAAATTGGTCGAGATAAATAAATTTTGAAATCATCAGAATATTTGTGGTAGCTGCAATGTTGAGGTTCACTTCCAAGGTCAGATGTGAACAAATTGAAGAGGAGGGGTGCCAGAATGGAGCCCTGTAGAACCCCACACTTGACTTCACCCCAGTCAGAGAGCCCACCACTACTATTAATAATTCTGTGAGACCGTTCATTAAAATAGGATTTGAACCATTTGATGAAAGAGTTTGATACGCTAAAAGATTTTAACTTTTGTAGGATTAATTTATGGTTAACCATATCAAATGCCTTAGAAAAATCAAACAGAACAATAATCGTGATCTCCCTGTTATCCATTGCTAATTTGAGATCCGTCGTTACCTTAGGGGAAGCAGTAAGAGTGCTATGTTTTGCACGAAAACCTGATTGCATTGAGTCAATGGCCTTAGATAGTTCAAGAAATCTGGAAAGTTGCAAGTGAACGATTTTTTTAAGTGGTTTAGAGAGTGCACATAAAATTGAAATTGGCTGGAAGTCTTTCGGGGTAGTAGGTTTGGAAATTTTGGGAATTGGGCAAATAACAGCATTTTTCCAGATATCTGAGAAGATACCGACCTGAAGGGAAGCATTATAAATATGCAATAGGATAGGGAAGATAATTGGTAGGGCAAGTTTAATAATTTTGATTGATATTCCATCAGTCCCAATGTCATTTGATTTGATTTCAAGTATTTTTTCCAAAAGTATTTCAGGTGTGATGCCATCGAAAAAGAAGTCAGAGTCATTAAATGTTGAATTAAGAGAGGTAGTAGAAGATGATGATGTTAAGACTGCAATTGGGAATGTAAAAAAAGTCTTTAAAAATTCATCAGGCGGAAAATTATTATCTATAGATTCGTGCTTGGGCGGGATTAGGTGTAAACGTCTAAGGTGATACCAAATGTCCTCTTTTTTGTCTCTATGTGCAATCTCATTATAATTGTATTGATTGAAGGCATCTCTAATCTTAGTTTGAACTAGGCTCTTGAGTTTACGAAATCGAGCTAGTATTATACTGTTTTTTGTTCTTTTTGCAAGTCGGCGCTTGCCATCACGTTCCCTCATCAGATTTTTAATTTCAGATGTTATGCAGGGGTCAGTCTTATCAAAGCTTTTAGGAACATGTAGCGGAGAAAATTTGTTAAATGCGGTGACTAGGTAATTAGTCAGAGCGTCGATTTTAGTATTTATATCTGTATCTAGTAATATTTTTTCCCAATCATACGTCATCAGATGTTCATGGAATGTATGTTCATCAATTTTAGACAGATTCCGCACTGAACTTGGGGTTGTTTTGAAGTTAAATTAAAGGAAAATTTGAAGGCAATTTTAATCAAGTCATGATTAGAGAGAAAAGGAATAGCGTGTTGTTCGTAGGAGACAACCTTATCAATATCGCCCACAATTATTAAGTCAATACGAGTACTGGAACGTTCAGTATGGTGAGTGTAGTCATGAGGTACAATCGAGAGTCCCGAAGAGTATACCAAGGATGTTAGATATTTAGAATGATTGGAAGTAAGATTTAAGTTAGTGTTAAAATCTTTAGCAAGTATAATGTTATTAAAATTAGGAATAAGTGAAAAAATTATCGATTCTAGCTCTGTGCCATAGGAGGCATTGGGTGGTTTATAGACCACCCACACTAAAACACTATCAGAAGTTGATTTAACTTCAACAAAGAGAAATTCGGTCGTAGGATAAGTAGCTACTGGACTCACATCAACCACGGTCCCACCCAGACTATCATGCAGAAAAAGACCAACTCCACCACCCCTTCTCTCATCTCTGTCTCTTCGGAAGAGCGAATAGTTGTCAATTGTGACGAGGCTAGAGGGTATATTTGGAGTTAACCAGGTCTCAGAAACAGCTATGATATGACAGGAGCATGTACTGAAGAAATGCTTGAATTCTAGAAAATGTGCCAAGAGAGACAGGGCGTTCACATGACAAATGCTTAAGGTATCCATGGATATATTAGTAGAAACATTTCATAAAAAAATAATTCCAAGACAAAAAACTCATGCAGCACGTGTAAAAATTGACTGAGACAAAGAACAATTACCAACACACCCCAAACTAAGTGGTTACAATTGAAATTAGAAAATCGGTAATGAGTACAAGTAAAAGAGATACAAAAGGGATAATAAGCAGTGTTAAAAAGACTGACGTATATCTCTAGACAAATTCTCAACAAAAGTGGACATGATTTTGTAATTCGATATCCGGACATCCGGAGAGCTATGAATATTAGGATGAAATGAGAACAGTTAATGTATTCAAGGCACACAATTAATTTAAATATTATACAATTATTCTCAAAAAGAGCAAAATCAAAATGTAAAGTTACTAGTTCAAATATGAGATCAAGTTTGCTACCTGAAGATACATATGTACAGGGTATGAAAACCTGAAAAATATTGAAGATATATTCACCGATGAGCATCAAATTGCCAAGCAATAATCGTATCATATAGAAATTTAAGTACCTTTTTATACAAATAAACAAGATTAATATATGATGCAGAGCAAAAATTAGAGAAACACATATACCTAGGTAGGAGTAGCACTTGTGTAAAATTAATGCTAAGGTTAGTCGGAGAAAAGTTAAAAGAATATTGGACTTAGCCCGTGGTTGCTATCGAAGTCCCTCTACAGACAGTACACGGAAAAAATATGTTGTTGAAACTTTACTTGACTAGTCACCCATTCTAGGATAGGACACTTTTTTTTAGAATCTCATTTAATTCTTATTAAAGAACCGCAGACTTTATCGAAAAAGTGAAAAAAGTCATAGAATTATTGGAATACAATCTAGGAACATCAGTTCTCGAATTTGTATTCAGCAGATTTTGACCAAATTCTAGACAAGCATTCAATATTTTATAAAAAGTTCTCCAGATTCCAAAAGGTTTTAAATACAATAAGTCCCAGCACAGAAACGAATAACTGATTTACGAGATGTCGAAGAATTCGACGAGTTGTCGAAGAATTCGTTGACTGTCGTCTACGTTATCTATGACAGCCACATTGGACGCTTGTGTTAACACGTAGTGACGTTCATATATGTGAAGTGGTGTATGTAAGTCTGAATAAAGTCGCAGTAACCGGCAATGGACCAATTTACGCAAAGTTAAATAATAATAACATTCAATAATATAACATTAATAATAACATTCAATAATTACGTTCAAAATTGGCTAATTTCAAATTACAAGCGTTAATAAAAGTTTAAAGCTATCAACATAAAAAGGGATTTTATTTCATGAAATTTAATTTTCATGCGTTGAAATGGGGGCTAGGTATTTTTCACACGGCCCTGCATTGCACTGCTTCGGCTCTTTGTTGGGATTTGTGAAAAATATTCCATCTGTTAGGTTAGCCGTGGGGTTTAGTTGTTAGGCATAACTTGCGTTCTCTACGTTAGACATAGGTGTTAAGTAGTTCGAATCCCGCCGCAGAATTTCTTTCGATTTTTCATTGGGTTAAACATGTGTGTGTATGTGTGTGCAGTGTTCGACTGTAATAAAATAAATATAACTCAAACATAAGCCGAAATAATTTTTTTAAATTTGGCAACACTGTCTTCTAGAAACTCGTTAGGAGTTATCGAAAGTTTCATTGACTGGCTTCGAAGCATTAGTGCATGTGTGTTTCACGAACTCTTTTCCTCTGGTCTTCACATTTTCATTGAAAGTCTTTTGTACTTTCTACGATTCTTGCTAGTTTTTAAATATGTATCAATCAAAGTTTCTAATGACGATACTTTCAATTTATGACACACGTTTGGCCCTATCCTAGAGTGGTTGACTCAGTCATTTAAAAATTCAACTACTAATGTTTTCCGTGTAGATTTGCAAGATGCATTCTCGAAGAACCGTCCTCCTTTCTACAAAAAATTCTTCCACCAGAAATCCAAAGATATTTGCTTTTCTTTTCTCTTCGAAGACCGAGAGCAATAGCGTAGATCTTCCTGTTGAGTGGAGTTAAGGCCTCACGAAGATAAGGAAATCGTTTCTCATTTCCGGTCCATCCAATATCCGTTGTAGGAAAATCTCTTTTGATTTTACGTCTCTCGATCATTATATCTCGTAGGTCTTGGCGACTGAATTTAACTGCGATTATCGGAGGGGTAGTGGATTGTGTGAGAGACGGAGCTTTGATAATACGATATACGTTGACAACTTCATTCTTTGCAATTGGGACCTCAAGAGTCCTGGCAATCGACTCAACGTTGGCCATAAGATCCTCGTTGGGCTTCATTGGAAGACCATGAATTTCAAGCGTAGTATGTAAAGCCGCTTAATCATTTATATTCTGCGCATGCTCAAGCGCAGCCACTTTAGCCTTAAGGTCTTTAGCTTCCTTTTGAATAGTACAAATTTCCTCAATTTGTACTTTAGAGCCGGCTTCAAGTGAATCAATGCGACAAGTGTTATCAGAGAAGTCAGTCTTTATTTCCAAAAGGGTAGAATTTAATTTTTCATTAAATTCCTGTTGTCCGGTTTCGAATGCACTAAATCTTGCTAACATCTCACGAGACTGCGCAAGCGCTTCACATTGAGCCACCGAGACCACTTGACGTAAAAGGTCAACGAAACCAAGAGGTAGAGCAGGTGCATTGACAGAAGTGGGAGTAAAGGGTACGGAATTTTCAATATCGACATCCCGAGAATCACTTATCTCATAATTGGCAGCAAGGTTGGTATTCACTGCTGCAGAGGTGGCGCTAGTAGTCGATAAACTGCATTTCTTGCAAATATAATCAATCTGCCCTTTTTTAAGTAGATCAAAAGTCTTTTTTGCGATACCAACATTAGCACAGGTCAAATGGATGAGATTGCCACACTTTACACAGGCTATAACCTCAGGTTAGAAACAATTGAACGGATTAACAAAAAGTTAAAAGTCACAAAAAAACCGGCCACAAGCACTTTTACGATATATCAACTTTATATGCAGAAAAATCTGAGATACTCAAGGAATCTCAGAAAACTGAAGCGGAGCGAATCGACACGTCCGTAACCGATGGCTGCACAAAGCAATTTTTAAGTCTAATAATTTTCTTTTCATCGAAAAAAGTCACAGGGATGCATTGTTTGGCTTGATGAATACTGCTAATAGCCGTACATAAAATTTTTAAATCTAAAAAAAAATTTTCAAAATGATCTCATTGATGAGAATGTAATGATATTTGTTACTTATTTTTGTTATTATAATTAATTAGAACCCGAAATTTCGTCCTAAGATGCATTTTTGTCAAGATAAGACATACGAAATCTGTAAATTAAGTTTACTTTAGTCATTTCATCCTATATGAAACCCTTTGAAATATTTTAAATATTTTAATTTCTTTTAAAATTCTTTGAAATCTCATGAAATCTTTGAAATCCATTAACTTCTTTTGATACCTCTTGATATCTTTTGAAATCCCTTATAATATTCTGAAATCACTTGGAACCATTTTAGTTCCTTTATAATCCCATGGATTGTTTAAAATCCTATGTAATCCTTTAAAATCTTGAAATTCTATGAAAACCATCGAACAATTAGCAATATTTTCAATTCATTTGAAATACCTTGAAGTTGTCATCGTGGCTTAATTTTGCAACATCTTTTGGACATCCGGAATAAACATATTTTCTCAGGAAAACAGAGAAGTTTTTTACCGAAAGAAATAAAGCAAACGCCATTATTCTCTTCTCATATGACACACGCCATCACGTAACGTGAATTGAATTAAGAAAGTCCGCTTTCGACTTTCCTAGTGTCAAGACCTGACTTTGGTCTTCCACATGGAAAAAATATGCGGCGCAGTGATTCAAAATAAATTCCTTGATCGAATCCTTGATCAGAGACTGATATAACAAAGCATTCATTGCAGTAGACACTGCGAGCGCTGGTTTATGCCACTCGGCGAATGGCGATATTCCCCACAAATGGTGTGGTGTGCTCAGGCATATACGTATTTATATACGTATATGCGTGGGCACACGTATACCGTTTCGTGGTTTATTATTAATTTTTGGGCGCCAGCCAGGCCCTTTATCACACTAAAAAAAAAGGAGGATAAACAAGGAACTTAATCTACCCGGCAGTATCTGAAACCTAAAGAAAAGGAAAGCTAAAAGTCATGGAAACTCGAGAAAAATTTAAAAGAAAAAACTGCGCACTGACTCAACTACCGCAAAAAAAAAACAAAGTAAAAAGAGAGCACTTAAGGAGAGGTCAAGCGAGGCAATGGTTGGATCAGCGTAAATCGCACTTTCCTATTTCGGATCCTCCATTGCGTCGCTTGCCGAGATAAAGAAAAAGGTTTCCGATCAATAGAACTCCGCAAAAGAATATAATCCAATGATATTATAATCTAACTCGTCAGTTATCCTTCTCTTTATTTTTCGAAGTCGCTATAGTTTTCCTTCTTTTTAATAATCAGGACTGAGCACCTACCAAGACCGTGAACTCGAAGAATGCTCGCATGAAGGTGCGTTCACAAACATCAAGTAACCGCGCAACTACCGGGGAAGCTATGAACTAAAAATGGTCGTTGACTACGGTATAACCGATTTCAGTGACAATTCACAAGATAGTTAACATAAAACTAATAGCTGTGACTAAGGCTACGATATTCTACACTAAATCCTAAAGCCTACATCGGAGATCGACGTTTATCGAGTCTCAACCTAAAGCGCGCCTAGTGGCGGGACTGTGAACTAAAATAATACTAAGAACAATTTTACTTCGCAAAACCTACCTAGGCGTAAAGGGATTCTCGCATCCTTATAAATCTAGGCCTAAATCCATCATAGGTTACGACACTTAGGGAGTTTTGAAAGGTTTCTAAACTTCTCGAGCTACAAGAATTAGGGCGGCAAATTCAAAATTACGATGGGATCCAATGTGAAGTATCAACCAAAATTTCCGCGGAATCTTCTGTACTTCACTACCATTATTAAACAAAATATAAAAACAAATCAAAATCTAATATTTAGCAACATGTGCCCATAAAAATATACATACATATGCTTGTCCGGGTGTAATCAAGACAATATCAATCCTAGTACATCTGGAAATGGTGCGACGATACACGGTTACCGAGTATTACCGAGTTTTACATAATTTCGATTTCGGCAATAGTTTCTTCATGATGGCTGCAATCCATTGTAAACAGCTTCTTCGATACTCCGTGCGACGGCCCATGAGCTCCCGTTCACCAGGTTTCCGATCATTTGTTAAGGTTTCAGGGTCACGACGTTACATGTCCTGGTGACATGGCGTTTATCTGACGTCCCCTGGTTACTGCTAAGCTGGGTTCAGTAACACCAGAATCGTGGTTGCTCGTGTGACGTCATGCCTTCGTGACATGGCGTTAGAGAGTGGCAAAAGATGGCGGCGTCCAGTGAGAATCCGACTGGCCCAACGTTGACTCAGGGCAGGAAGCGGTAACCATGGTAATAGTTAGGCAGTTACCAGTGGTTGTTGTACGTTCCGAAATAGCAATTCGAGTGTGCCGGAACCCTGGCATTCCCTTGACGTAATGACTCGACCCTGATAGACCAATGGGGATAGCAGTGAGATACGGTACTCATTATGTGGGTTGTTTGAGGCCCGCCATCTTGGATTAGAGCCGGTAACCATGGGAACGTGGGATGCTTGGTCTATGGTTGGTGATAGGCACTTTGGCAACTCCTGGTAAACATCTGATCGGACGACCCGTCCCTGGCTTCTGTAGTTGTTGTCTTTCATCTCGGTTTGACAGATGGAGGTTAGGTACATGGAAACAGAATTTACGGAGTAAATAATCTAACTGAACAATTTCTGACGAGTGCTTCTGGCCGAGGTGACTTCCGCTCTTGATCTCGATGGGTTTAAAATTTTTAAAGACATCTAATGTGGATATCAATTTGAAGTGACAGTTAAGTCAAACTTTACCCTGTCACAACACGTATTTGTTAGTGTACATACACACACGCGAGTGTAGCCCAATATTCAATTTTCTTTTTCACTTTTTGAGACGTACCGCCAGGGATCGGAACCCCTAATTTTTAAAGGGGCTCGGGAAGTGAATGGTCCAGCAAGGGTTCGGTCCAGACCCGAACGCATAAGAATTTAAAGGGACCGGGGCCGGAACTGGACCCTTAAAAATTTAAAAGTTCCAAGTACGTATAGTCGTCCACTAAACCCTTAAGAACTTAAAGGGTCCAGGTTCGGACTGGACCCGTAAGAATTTAAAAGTTCCGGGTTCGGACCTGGACCATCCAAAATTTAAAAGGTCCGGGCGTTAAGGTCTGAAATTCCCCAAAAAATGGTTCCAATATTTGGAACTCCAAAAGGGTATAAGCGCTAAAGTTTGAATTTCCAAATAGACACAAGTGCACCAGTTCTCCTTCTCTTTATTGGCGAGATTAAAATTGTATGGAATATTGTTCTTTAAATCACTTTTAAGAAAGCTTTTCTTTTAGTCTGAAATTAATAATTATTTTTATTTGTATTAGAAATCTGCTGCAATCAATACATGTTTTAAATTAAGTAAGAATATAAAAGTTAAACATCTGAAATACTATAGAATAGAATAGGCTGCGTACCCTTATCGGTTAGCATAGGGTTTTGTACCTTTGAAGTTATATAAACTTTGGCACTTATGCATTTTTTCAGTGCAAAAACCTTGGCACTTATGCCCTTTTGGTTTTCCAAGTTTTAGCGCTTATGTCCTTTTGATGTTGCAAACCTTAGTACTGATGCCATTTCGGTATAACAAAGTTTGGCATTTGATCATGAACTTTTGAAGTTCCAAACCTTAGCATTTCCAACTATAATGCTTATTATCTTTTGGAGTACTAAACTTAGACCCTCAGTCCCTTTTTATGATCCAAACTTCGGCACTGACGCCCTTTTGGAGTTCCAAATTTTGGAGCTTATGCACTTTTGGAGTGCTAAACTTTGGCTTCTGCATGTTTGATATCCGGTGGATTTTTGAAATAAACAACTCTAAAGCTTATTCTCTTTGGGAGTAATAAACATTGACACTTACGCCCTTTTTATGTTCCAAACTTTGGCACTGATGCCCTTTTAGAGTTCTCAATTTTTGCACTTATGCCTTTTGGAGTTTAAAACCGTGGCGCTTATGGTCTTTTGACGTGCCAAACTTTTATGCTTATGCCCTTCCTGATGTGTCAAAACTTTTGGTTTTCAAAATTTTGGCAATTAATGCCCTTCTGATGCGCCAAATGTTGGCAATTATGCCCTTCTGCAATTCCAACCTATGTCGCTTATGACCCTTTGGAGTGGCAAAATTTCGAGCTAATGCCCATTTTGAGTTCCAAATCCTTGCGCTTATGTCCTTTCGGAGCGCTCAACGTTGGCTTTTATGTCTGTAAACGCGAAGAAAATTTATGTTGCTAAAGGCTCATTAGCACGCATTATTAACAGTCCACCTGGTAATCAAATTACAATTTCATTTCCAATTAATGGAATCGCTGATATTGAATTGGCTCTTTGTTGAACATTTTTAGAAACAAGTGAAATCTCTCAGACTTCGGGGCTTATAGCCTTATATACTTATGGTAGAGGCCGGCTAACGGCTTTGCTAAGTTCACTACCGGCTCCGAAGAAAGAGGACTGATGTTTAAAAAATCGATTTCGAGGATAAGGTGGTTTCAGTGTTTTGGGTTCGGCAGTTTGGGCCAGTCACTTTGAAATGGGCGAGTTTGGATTCAAATTCAGATTCAGTGAACCAAAAAAACCTTTAAGTACAGATTCTCGACTAAAACTAAACATTTTTCCTTGCCACTTTGTGCACTTTTATTCAAATTCGTCCTTCTAACGAAGTGATTAAACTGTGTTAAAAAAATGTTTCACTCCTCTCTTCAATCCCTCCCACTTGGCATACCACACAGAAACAAATATTTGATTAAGAATCCAGTGACTTTGTATTATAGTCTTGGATATGTGAGAAAGTCTATTAAAATTCACAACCTTCCGTATTCAAGAAAATGATTAATCATCATTTGAAAAGCATGCAACATTTTAACAGAATCTCAGAGACAAACCTTGGAAAACCAAGCAATAGTCATTGAGAATTTAGCACGCAAGGGCTTGATATTCTTATAATTATTAACACCAGAGAAAGCTAAATGGTGCTAAGTTTCATCGCCATTTCCATTATATTAGGGTTAGGGTTGAGTCTACAAGAGCCCCTGATGCTTAGATAATTCCGTTGCAGGCCCTTTTGAGCCTAAGCGTGACCTCGAAGCCCTCCCCATACGGCGAAGTCCGCAGCTACCCTATTGGCCGGTATGTCGCTAATGCAGTTACTGCCCGTGAGTGAGGTTTCCATGTGACATAATTATTTCTGAGTAGTTTGAACTGTATGCAGCCAGTGGCCATCCTCCACTCCTTCTGGCGTTCTTGTCTTGCTGACATATCGGTTAGGATCCGCAATTTCGTCGAGATCCTTCCACCGTTTACCATATTTAATCTCCAGGCTGCCTTCGCAGCCATGGCATTGATGGTGAGATGGAGGGGCTTTATCCCTGTTAGGGCTCCCAGTGCCACCGTGGGTATCGACATCGAGGCACAAGTGAAGCCTCTTAAAATCAGTCCCCTGATTCTTTCCTGTCGAGACTTTACAGCGACAGTTCGACCCTGCTCCACCAGACCACCGCCGCATAAGTTAGCCTGGGTCGCATGTTCGCTGTATAGATCCACATAAGTGTATCTGGTTTCAAGCCCCAGCTTTTCCCTATGGCTCTTCTACAGAGTCCTAGGTTCAGGTGAATACAACCACGTCCGTCTTACCTGGATAGACCGATAATCCGGTCTTCTTGCACCAGGAATCGACTATCCCCAGTACATGCTGCATTACCCTGAAGAGCGCATCCAGATGCTCGCCGCGCACGATGACCAGTATGTCGTTCGCGTAGCCTATAGCGTGGTAGCCCTGACTCGTGAGTAGATAAAGCAGTTCCTCCACTACCGAGAACCTCAGCATGGGTGATAAAACGCCTCTCTGTGGACATCCCGAGTCAACAGTTCCACATAAAGTGGTATCAATTTTAGTCGCTGTTAGGTTCCTGTTGCCCAACATGTAGTAGGTCCATTCCACGACTGCAGATGGCACACCGTGTGCAATGAAGGCCGTCATGATCAGCTCTCTAGAGCTGTAGTCGAAGGCTCCTTCGACGTCCATAAAGGTTTCAATCGCGAAGACTTTTTATTTCAGCTGTCCTTAAATTCGGTTTATTGCTCCGGTTAGGGTAGTTTCGGTCGGTTGAACAGCTCTATAGGCGTGTTGATTCTTGTGAAGTGGCCTACATGTGAGGCTGATAGGACGGAAATCCTTGGGTAAGGTATAACCGCTCCTGTCTTCTTTCAGAATGAAGACCACACGCGTACATCTGCATGCCCTCAATACACATTCTAGTATATACCGGGTATATGCCATCCGGACCGGGAGACTTCATGGCCCACCGGACCCTGAAAGGAATAACACTCTCGTGGGCTAGCCGCCGTTTCAGGCCAAGTTGAGCCACAGGCAGCTTTGGTTGCCGTGGAGGTGTCGCCTTCTTTTCCACAGACTTTATGAAGCCCGGAAATGTGCCTTGATCAGGTGAGCCAAGGTCTCCTCATCCGACACTGAGTATCCTCCGTCGGTCAATTTTTGAGCGCCGAGAATAGCATCCTGATTTCGAAAGTTTAGCTTTCTTGCTTGGCCTAACGTATTGCACTCCTGTATTCATCCCTCATCGTCGTAAATGAGGTTCATTAGTTCATCCATTTTGCAGGTACTGACACGTCTGAACCTCTCTCTGGTTTCCCGGCGAAACTATGCGAGTTTTCCGTTCCACCAGTGTTCAAGTTGCTAATTGACCTCAGCACCTCCGAGAGTGCACTCTTTAGTTCAGTGGGATACTGGTCCCAGTCCGTTCTTCTTGGATTTTTGGCCCACATAGGGACCATGGGTACGTTAGAGTTCCAACTCGAACTCTATCTGTGAGTGACCTGAGAGAGTGGGTTCGTGTGAGACTTCCCAATTCCTAACATTCTCTCTATAACTACCGGTACAGAGATTGATGTCAATGACTTCTTCCCTGACCGAGTTATGAAACGGTGGGGTATTGTTGAGAATACTTAAATCAGTAACAATTAAATATTCTAATAGATCATAACCTCTTGAGTTGGTATCCGTGCTACAGACGGATCTTCCTGCTTACATGGGATCCCGACCGTAGTCATCAGCATCGATTGGAGCAATTCAACCCCACCCTCTTTGATGTCTGCACCTTCCTAGGATTTTGTCTCGGCCACTGTATTTTTCAGCCGAATTTTAGCCGCTGGGTCGGCTTCCTTCGAGTATCCTCCAGATGGCCTGCCTGCAGAGGTCGAACTGCTCCGCAGTGAGCAACGCG
>CAKNWT010222223.1:1890-18421 GCA_932066315.1 Andricus coriarius
GTGCATATAAGTAGAATTTTAAAATTTGAAAACATGAAAAGAATATTTACATGAAAATTATATCTTTTTATTCGTGCCAATATTTTAAAAAAGTTGCTACTAAAATAAAAAGGCATTCTATTAGTTTTATGCGGGCTACACCATTTATGAGGCATAACAAATATTTTTTTTTCCAATATAATTTTTTTATTTTATCCTGTTAATGATGCTAGCTAACAAAAAAGATCAATAGGTGTTTATTGGGAAACTTTTCTGGAGGTTTCAACTTTTGTATGTACATTTTTTTATACCTTTCGTTGTTTCCGAGAAAAAATCAAGAATTAGTGTTTTCCAAAATAATTTTTTTTTAATGTGAAGCAGTAGTTTAAAAGGAACAAAACTCACGAGATATGCAGTACATACTACCAGCTATTAAAACAATTAATTTGGGGTGTTTGGAGGAAATACGGTTTCAATAAACTTTCTAAAAATATCCGGCATTTTGTAATTTTTCAAATTTTGATTAGGTCAATTGAAACAGCAAGAATTTCTTCGCTGAATAAAAAAAGAAAATTCCAAATTACCTACCCTAATTCGAAATATACCAAATCATTCTGACACCACGACCTAGACTCTTTTTAAAATTTTGCCTGATTTGAAATAGAACTGGTCAATTATAATTTTTTAATAGTATTATTGTAATGATAATAATCAATTTTTTTTATTCTGAGAATATTATCAGATCTTAGTCAGTAAAACGGATCATCGCATCTTTTCATTATAAATATGGTGAAAATTTGCCACTAACTTATAACTTTTAAGCTAATTTCTATTATGAGATAATACTATCTGCACACATTTTTCCTGAACTACTCAATACTGCTAAGCAGAAATTCATTATCGAGAGAAATATTTATTTAGAATAATCTATTTCTATTTAATGAATGAAGTAAACTCTTCTTGTAACGGATTTCATGAATATTTCATTCAAAAAAATATTATCTACAATGACATAAATATATAATTGAAACAAATATATCAGAACATTAAATTAATAAAAATACATATTTCAACGAAATTCACATGTGTTAATTTTGATAAAGTGTTTCCTTCATTCAAACAAATAATTGTTCAGATTGATTCATTACAGATTTTGTAAACAAACAAGGATGTATTTAATTAAATAAATCAACTATAATTAAAAAATGATATTTATTAAATTTGTATAATTTTTCACTTGCAATAGCCATGCCAAATTATTTTAGCATCTGTTAAATTTTTTTTAATTCGATGATTAATTCTTCAATTGCAAAAAATATTTATTTTTGCTCAAAGAAACATAAATTATTTGATCCAAACGTGGATGAATTACCTTATTTAAATACGTGCGAGTATTTATCACTTCAAAGAATCGATTTCATTGAATTAAGGAAATAATTTTGAGGGTGTAAAAACACATTTAAAAAAACTTGGTTCTTAGCAAGACTTCATAATTTTTATATTCATTGCAAAGAAATATCTCTTTGAATTAAATAGATATTATCAAAAAAATAATTTATTTGAATCAAGACTCTTTAGCCTCTAAACAACATTCACTCAAATGAAGCGAAGAAATCTTTAGTGCAAAGAAAGGAACCAAACAGACGCATTTCCTTCTTGGATCCAGTATTTTTTCCAGTGTATGTGTAATAAGTTATGCAATTTAAAACCATCAATGATGCGAATGTTTGCCTTTAATGAATTCAGCGAGCAGTTCCCCAATGACAATAATTTGTACTCAAGTAATAGAGTTTCATTTCCTAGAATAACCTAATAAAATTTGTAAAAAATTTTTATTAGAAAAGAGCAAAAAAAATAAAAAAGGAAAATGATTCACGTGCTGTATTTTATCATCAGAGGGGGAATTTGGGAAATTTGATGATGCGGTCCTGAGAGCAATTGTTTGACAGAAAGGACCGATGACAACTCTCAATAAACCTACATTCCGGTTCTTTAGGTACATATGATCAATCGTTCGAGCAGATGACACTATCACTCTCTGGCTTTAAATATATCTCAACCATTTAACCATTTTTTATTTTAGAATAAAAGCGTAATTCGTTTGATAAAAACCAGTATTATTCTAGCGAAGAGCTCACACGTTTTTTATCGAATGACATACTTTTTCATTGATACAGTGTACAAGTGAACCAATAAAATTATTTAAAAAGTATTTATAATATAGATTTATACCTGCTAGAATTTTGAATTGTTTATCAATCGATAAATCTTTATATCTCAAACTAAGTTTATCCGAGATGTAATCACTTTATACATTCTTTTATGCATGCATTAAAGCGTTCTTTGCAAGGTCTTCTGTCTTTAAAATCCATGCTCTACACCACTTTCCTGGTGGTGAAAAGTGAAAAGACTTATGTTTCTTTTTTAAGACGAAGCGTCGCGGCGTCTCCTTTTCTTCTACAAAGAAAGAATGTTTCAACATTTCTAAAAAATAAGTGACAAAAGCAAGGCGTAGCGTATAAAGTTAATGACCAACGTCACCGCACTCTCGAGATGCAGAGTTATACAATATAGAACGCCAGGTAAAAGAGGAAATTGCTGTTTAAATAAAAAAATATCAAGTTTAATTTCAAATATTTTTGAATCAAGTTTATATAGCTATTTATTTTACTAGCAGTGATTTGCTCGAATAAGAGGTTTTAGCCAAATTCTAGTGGATTAATTTTGAGCATTTTTTCTAAAATTTAAAACGTCTTTTTCCGTTTTCTTTCACAGCTGAAACATGTACGTATTGATATATGTAGGTTACTACCTAGTATTTATCTTCAGCTTAAAACGTGTACAAATATGTATGTCTACTTGCGTTGGCTGCTGCTCAGATAGCACAAAAGTTACCTGGATCACTCCATTGAAAGTTTCGGAGGATTCCGAAAAAAGTTCCAGAAAGTTTCCCGGAAGTAGGTAAATTTCCGCGTATAAGAGAATATTCCCAAGGAAGGCTCGGGGAATGTTCATGAGGAATATAATTGTATGTATATGTATATCATTAAGCTATTTCCCTTTCGGCGAGCCTCTAGGGGTAAGCGTGACACTACCCGATTCGGGTAGTGTTTTTTAGGTGGATTTTGTAGTAAATGGGCTCACCACACCCACGACCGTCGACAGCAACGCAGTAGTATCAGACGGTCACCCATCCAAGTAATAACTGCGCCCAACACTGCTTAACTTCAGTGATCTAACGGGAACTGGTGCTTCCAGCGTGGTATGGCCGTTGGCGGCCATTAATTAATGTAATTAATTTGATTTAATTAATTCCTTACGAACATTCCACGAACCCTCCTTGGAAACATCCTCTGATATCGAACATTTACCTAATTTCGGGAACCTTTCTGGAACATTCTTCGGAATTCTCCGAACCTTCCATTGGAAAGTTCCAGAAATGTTTAGCGAAAATTATGTGCTATCCGGATAAGCTGATATTCAATCAAATAATTCACTAAAATCAGTGGCAATTTTGAACTCGAATTTCATTCCATATAGATCCATTGCAATAACAAAATCCTTAAAAATGTTTTACCTTAAATTCAGCGAAATTCGCCTAAATTTAGAGATGAATTATGAATTAATCATGATTTTATAAGAAATGTTCGGAATTGAGGAACGTGAATTGATTTGAATTAAATTGCTGAAATTTAGATATTAACCTTCTTAAATAAAGGCAAACTGTTGAATTTCAATTCAATTCTGAAATTTAGGAATTCATTTTTATATTCTCATCATGAATTAGTTTTATGTAAAAAGTGACTGTCACAGATTTTGCTCTGTATTTTTAATCGACTTAAAAATAGAAGCTTCTATATTTGCCTGTTATATATGTACCTATATCCGCGAATTACTGTGGAACCACTGAACTGATTGTTATTAAACTTTTTTTGAATGACTACTATTCATAAGAGAGAGGTTTTAAATTTTTATTTTCTATTCCGGCATATTTTTTTTTATTGTTTCTTTAAAGAAGTGTTTGTAGCATTCCCAACCGTTTAAAATAAAAAAAGTGTGAATGAAAACTATCTAAGTACATAAGTAAGAAACAAAGAAACATGCTATCGATGATATTATTTTTAAACTTGTTGGAATTGGCGTTGATATTTTTTACGTTTGTCATACATTATTTGGAATTTTAAAGATTTCAAGCGTGAGTTCGGTCAGAATCGTCGCCCGTTTCAACTTTTGATGTGTGGGAGCGGACAATACAAATATAAAATGGAAATCTAAAGTTTATGTATTCAATTGCCAAAGATCGCACTTTCACTTTATATTGTGGTATAGTTTTGTTTCCTTTATATATTTTTTTAATTGTTTGAATTAATCTTGAATTATTTTTAATTCATCATAAATTGTTTAAAATTAATTGGTTCCTAAGGTGACACTTCTAATAATTATGAATTAAAAAAAAACGCTTTCATAAAAAACATGCTTAAAAAAAGTGGTAAGAAGTAAAAAATAATTTAGCAAAAGTAAATTAGTAACCTAAATAGAACGACAAAGATATAATAATATAATAAGGTAAAGATGAATAAAGAACAGGCTATCATCGTATATCAATTAAAAATAAGAACGATGTACAATTGGAAACCTATACATAATTTTGAAGTCAGCGGCAGAAGCAACAATCAATTAAAAAAATTTGTGTATTTCAAAAATCCGATGAACTGTAAAAAATAATGTATAAAAAAAGAGGAATTGGTAGAGAACAGCAATACAACAAAAAAATATGTACAAACTATAATATGATTTCTCGTAGGCAAAAAATATTCCAAATAAAATTTAAAAGAACGAAAAAAAAAATGTGACCGCCTGCGAAGAAAAGGACCTAATGCGTCAAAGCTCAATTTTACAGGACGGGCGATCGTAGAAGAGTCCGCAAGCCAGCATTTGAGTAGTGGGGATGTATCAACGAAAAGCACCCCCTCCACTTACCACCACACTTTTAGGCACGAGCCAGTAGAGCTCACGGACACGTCGCGTATAGCTGCAGTGGGAAGTGCTGGGGCTGGATTACGAAGGCCTCTCGTTCAGTATCCGCGTACGCTTATCATGCCTGTGTTTGTAGCTTAACAAGAAAAGTAATTAACTGAATAAAATTCTGATTATAAGAAATGAAAGAGTAACTCAGAAACTATCAATTGGCATAAGAAAATGAAAATAGATTTTTTCCATTGGGGAATAAGTTTGATAGTTGTTTTTGTCACGGACTTATAAATTATTTATAGGTATCGAAGTGTACATAGTTCTTATTGTTAATTGAATTTTGTTTCTTATAATTTATTTTTTTATTTTTACCCTCTCGTCGTAATGAAAAGTTTTATGTGAAACTGACTATAGCGGATTTTTTTAAATATCCACTTTTTGAGATCCCCTGAAAAAAAACAGGTTTTACGATGGTGTCTGTCTGTCTATCTTTGCATTCATCGTCGCTGTTGTCGTTTGTAGTAGTATAAACATTAATTCTTCACCCTGTTGGCCTTAGAAAATTAACTTGCTTACACTTTCCTTTTTCTTACATAATTTTCCTTAAACTAAGCCTTAAAACTAACATCCTTCCATACCTTATCTCTAGGATCGCACGCTCCTAACGCCTTGCCTTCCTCGCTTCGCCTCGCTCACATGCCTCTACTCTCTCGCTTCTGCGTCTAGTACCTAATGCTTATCTACTATTTACAATATTTACATACTAATTATATCTACTTCCTCTCCTATTTAAATCTTTCCTTCTCTTCTTCTCCACCCTACCCAGCACTCCCTTCACCCATTCTACTGCCCTTTTGTCCCATCGGATTAGGTTGCACTTTGGCATACGTTTTAAGAAACCAAAAAGAAAGATCAAGCTCGTTAACCAGAATTTGTTGACCAATGGTTCCGGTTTTTACAACACAAAAAAATTATCGGAAATAAAAAATTCTTTTTCGCGGTTAAGCTGTAAAAGATACAAAAAAATAAATAGTCACAAATTGTTCATCTAAAAAGGATCTACAAAAGCTTTGCTTGCACAAGATTAAAGTATGTCCAAAATGCGAAATTGTCTATATTATGTTGAACTCTATTGTCTACTCAATGTTTGTTTTATATTAATTTATGTACCTACTTCAGGGACTATTTATTCAGATACTGCAAACCAAAGAAGGTTTTACTCTTTATTATCATTTTATTCTTTATTTTGCATTATTATTAGGCAGGTAGACAGACCGAGAAACAGACATGCTCGTGATAACCGTTTTTCATCAATCAGGGGATCCTGAAACATCAAAAATTGACGGATACTGGATAGATTTAAATTTCCATGAATCTAATACCTTCTATCATAAATTGTGAGAAATATTGATATTAAAATTTCACGGCCAAACCATGGGTGCAATCAAAAAATAGGTACACTATTTTTCAGGTTTTTTTATACCATGTAACTTCGATGTTGGGACTTTGATCGGATTTCGCGTTATTTAGCTACAAATTTGAATTATTAATTTTCCACGTTTGAAACTAAAACCATTGTATCTATCAAAAAATGGTTTATGGTGATTTTGTAGGATAGAGCATCCTGAAAGTAATGATTTTGTTCCAAAGACATTTATCGTATCTATTGTGATTTCGTGGGATAGTTGAGATTTTTATTTTCTCTTTTTTATTCTTCATGGCTAAAACCATAAATATCGGTGGTTAAAGGCTGCTTAGCGAACTTGAAATGTCTTTTGACCTTAAAACAGTGTAGATGAGGAAATTCTGATTGGAAAATTCCTTGAAAAGTTATCGTGCCATCAGACTACAGACAGACAGACAGACATGTTCGTTAAAATCATTTTTGCTGACTCAGGGGATCTCAAAACGTCGAGAATTTACGAAGACTGCATAGGTCCAAATTCACGTTAATCTAATACCTTCCATGATAAATGATGAGAATCTAAATGTATCTCAGGCCACAAGACTAATCTTATATAATCTGAAATGCATTTCGACCCCTTTGGACAGAGATTGGTGATAATGTTTTTTACCATACTTTCCCTTTCAAAATCATCACCAATACAAAAAAAAAACAACGGAGAGGACAGAAATTGCAAAAACCTTAATCACCCTTAATCGAACGACCCCAATATAATTTTCAAATTATCTATTTGCATTAGTAGGCCAAATAGCCCCTTTTGGTTCAATTTGTGTTGTCTCAAAAGTCTGAGGTAGCGACAGGTGACCATGGCTGCAAGTTCTTAAATAAAATCCTCTAACACGGTTAAAATAAAAACCTCTTCCATAATGTATTTTCTTAACTTCTTTTCTGATTTATTTTACCATATTGATTTCTTTCATGAAAAAACTCCTTTGTTGTGAAATTTTTTGTTCAGTTGAGATTAATGTTTGATTAGGATAACAAAACGATTTGGTTTTTACGGAATTTGGTTTTTAGCAAACAAATCGTTCGTATATATGTTATATGCGATGATATAAAGTTAACGCTTTATGAATTTACTGAAGGTGGTAAATAGTGAAATAACAAATAAGTGAGCACAGCTCGCTTCGTTCGCAAGTTTAAGCGCGCTCAGGGCGCGCGACTGTCGGTACTAGCGCTTCTCGCTCGATAATATATTTATTTCGCGCTTCGCGCTCGATGATGTATTTACCTCGCGCTACGCGCTCGGTCTTTATATTTCCCCGACATTTGCGCCCAGACCTTTTAAAATTAAAGGTCAAATTATCGACAACTGTAATTGGGTGATTGTGAATTCTCTTTTGTTAAAGCTTCTTTGGCTTTAACTTTTTCTTCTTGCTCACTTTTTGAATTTTCATCCAAAATGGCTGGTTAACAAACTCGTTCTTTCGTTTTAGGCCTTCAAAAAGTGTGCCAAAGCACAATCCAATCTGATCAATCTTTCGAAAGTTATCGTGCCTACACGATACTACAGACTACATACTACAGACTAAAAACTACAGACTACAGACTAAAGACTACAGACTGCAGACTACAGACTACATACTACAGACTACAGACTACAGAAGACAGACAGACGGGCAGGCAGACACCTTCGTAAAAATCGTTTTTCTGGCTATGTTTTTTGGGTCGCTGAATCGGAAATCGTGGTCCAAAAAACCCCAGCACGTCAGGGTTCTGACATAACATTATAAAACCTCATAAAATTGTTTATATTCAAGTCCAGGGGTCAGACCATGTTTATTTTACGTTTTTTGGGGTCGCTGAATCCAAATCCGAGATCCAAACAACCCCAGGACGTCAGGGTTTTGACGTAATCTCAAAAAACCTGATACAAGTTTTGTTAGAGTCCGGGGGTCAGACCATGCTTATTATATGTTTTTGGGGTCGCCGAATCCGAATCCGAAGTCAAGAAAGCCCCAGCACGTCAGGGTTCTGACGTAAAATAAAAATAATAAATAAATAAACTTTGAACAAATATTATGATGTTTTATGAGATTGTGTCAGAACCCTGACGTGCTGGGGTTTTTTAGACCTAGGATTCGGATTCAGCGACCCGAAAAAACATATAGTCAACATGGTCTGACCTCCAGACCCAAAAAAAGATTTTTTTGTGTGGCTGTGTTAGTTATTCGCGAACGGTACACTGTTAATAATTTCTGTTGGAAACTTCCATAAATGTATTAGAAGCTTATTTCCGAAACGTAAGGTAACGTTACAAGACATAGTGTTGTAGTTTCCAAGTGCTGGTATTAGTATGGTACCTCACATGCATTGGAATTTTACAATACAAGTCCCGTAGCCAGTAACACTTCTGTATCATATTTGCAGTTGAATACACCTGTTGAATCGTATTCATGAAATTTAAGGCACTCACGGAATTCACGGAATCCATGGAATTTAAGGAATTCACGAAATTAATGGAATTCACGGAATTCATAGAATTCGCGGAATTCATGGAATTCACAGAACTCATGGAAATCATAGATTTCATGGCATTCACGGAATTCATGGCCTTCACAGAATTGATGGAATTCATGGAGTTTATGGAAGCCACGGAATTCATGGAACTCACGGAGTTCGTCAAATTCATGTAATTCACGGAATTCAAGAAAATAAAGGATTTCACGGAATTCACGGAATTCCTTTAATGCTATAACTTCTTCGAACTCTTTGAATTCCATAAACTCTGTGAATTCCTTAAATTTCATAAAGTCCGTGAATTTCTTGAATTCTATTAATTTCGTAAATTCCGTAAATGCAGTGAATTCCATGAATTTCGTGAATTTCATAAATTTAGTGAATCCCGTGAATTCCGTGAATTTCATGAATTCCGTAAATTTCATGTATTCAGCGAATCCCGTGAACTCCATGAATGCCATGAATTCCGCGTTTTCCCTACATTTGGTGAATTCCTTAAATTCCATGAATTCTGCAAATTTCGTGAATTCCATAAATTCTTTGAATTCCGTGAATTCCTTGAATTCCGTGAATTCCTTGATTTTTATACGCTCCGTGAATTCCGTAAATTCCCTAAATTCCGTGAATTCCTTCAATTCCATTAATTCTGTCAATTTCGAACATTTTGTGAATTCCTTAAATTCCATTAATTCCGTGAATTCCTTGTGCACAACTTTCGACTCATAAACGCTACAATACATGTATTGGCATGCTCGACGGTGATTTCACGATTTACAACACTTAAAATACATATATGTATTACAATTTCGTCATTCCAATACCGTGTTTGCAATTTTGCCTTACGCTTATATTGTAGAAGTGTTGGAGAATTCCGAACATTTTTAACAGTATACTTATGACCGCAGAAGGTACAGCACACTTTATGAATTTATGCATAAATTAAAAATACATAAGGAAAATGTGCCAGTCTTCGTCAATGCATGGGTTGTCGGCAGATTGCGCAGTATTTTACATATAGTAAGGTGTTGTGTTCTTCGTTCTCAGCAGAAATGTAACTTTTTATGTGTTTGGATATCGTAGCATGGAATGCAAATGGCTTTGTAATGAGAAAAGTAAATGACTTAAAGGGAAAAGAACATTTTTTGTGGCCGTTCTTGCAGAGTGCTACAATCGAGTAAAATTCTTAAGTTTTTGGTTAGAGTATCAGTCGACAGAAAAAGTCTCGTGGACGGTGGAAAACACAAAAGATTACGTTAAGCCTATGCTTATTATATAAATAAATGTTTTTGTCACATGTAGACGTACGAAAGTTTGTTAAATATTACTGTACTCTTGCTGCTTCGATAATCGACACAACTGCCGAATACTGAATTTTGACAGGTATAATAAAGCAGTATTTTTTAAATGAATTACGTTAGCGCCATACATCAGTAAGTTAAAAAACGTATTGAGGATACATAAATCTTGACTTGGTTCAGTATTCGGCACTTAAAATACTATTCCTAAACAAAAAATTTTTATAAAATTGTTGATGCCGATTACTACAGCATTCTATAGATTCTGTAAGGTGCTGCAGCAGTCCTCGGCATCAAAGAGAATTTACTAAATGCAGTTTTGAAATTCCATGAATTATTTTTGTCTAAAATTATGAATAGCTTTACTTTTAAATTAATCTTAAACGCTATTGCCGATCACTAACACTGAAAGTGCCGATAACTGAAGCAGCCAGGTTTCTAACTTGCCGATAACCCGTGCATTCTTGTATTTATAACTTCAAACTTCTTTTAATATTAATTCTAATGGGATATGTTGTAAGTAATAAGTAAATTACATTTCTAAAGAACCGCTTCATTCGATAACACCCATTTTTTAAGTTTTAGAGATATTTACTACAGTTTTTCAAGCATTTGAAATCTGAAATTCCCCTTAAGCTTCCGATAACTGGCACACTTACCCTAAAGCTCTTCTTTTAATCAGAAGCAAAAACCCAGCTTTCTGAAATCAATATACTAAACATAAAATTTTTTTTATTCCCTCTAACGAAAAGTCCCTCAGTCTGAAATTCTATTGTTTGCTCAACTCTTTAATACGCACTCTTTAAATATGTCACTGATAACGATTTCAGAGTAGAATCTGTTCGCTGCGTTGGATAGGCGAATATTGAATATCACATTGTTCGAATGTTACTAAGACCCATGACAAAGGACGCAAGTTTAAGATTTAAAAGTTAAGCAGTCACGAGGCAGGGGACGTTCCATGGTATCGATCAGAAACTGGAAAGACGGTACCCCGAGTAATCGGGATAAAGTCAATAATCCATGATCCGCTCAACTCGGGTTGTAGTATATCCCTCGACATGTAATTGGGATCAGTGCTTATCTGCTCGCGCACACCGGGTCCCCTTACTCCCAGAAAGCCCGCTTACGGTCACGCTACTTAAAGTTACCAAAATACGCGAGCACATTATTAACAAATAAAATACCTTCAGTAAAAGCTTCAAGATGCGTTGAAAAGCTTTCACAAATTTATAAAATGAACAGCTTTCTAGCTTTTCCTTATCCTCATTTTTCTCATCCCAGGTATGTCGTTTTCGCTTTCAATCGTTGTTTATTCGACTCTGTATCAACAGAGTTCTTTAGGTGCTCTGCCTCAACTCTCCCAGGAGAAACCAGTTACAGAAAATCACTCGACTTAAGGAGATGCTAAAAGTAGAAGTATCTGTTTTCTATAGCGCGAATGCATTGGAGAATCGATCTATTGACGTTGACAAGAAGCTTCAGACGAAACCAATACGGCATTTTGTTTCGTTTATTTTCAATAACAATGATTTTCCACAATTTCCATTTGTTCATAAAAACTTATAATATTGCAGGAATTACCAGTAAATTTGTTCAAATGGCCATTTAGAAAAAAAGAAAGAGATATTCATGCGAAATTAACATATTGGAAGAAACACATAGCGAGTAAACACTCAAATACAATAAATATATAGAAAATACATACACTATAAATAACAAGTAAGATGTCGTGTATCAATATATTAATGTATATATCATTTAAGAGCTAAATCGTACATTCTTCATTGCCAAAAAGAAAGGAATCAAACGAGAGAAAATCATCTCTAAAAAGACTCTCAGACTAGTCTGAAATTTTTTTAAATTAATTAAACTATAATTAAGACCTAAAATTATGTAAATACGGTTATGTTACATATCATATTAAGGTTTAATTTTGAGATTCCTTTACCATTTTAGAAGTATTGCTATTTACTGAAGGGAGGTTTCCACTGTAACAATTCCAAATGGACGATGATTTTTTGTTGTTCTGAATAACGATTTAAAACCATTCACTGGTTAATCCTGGAATCAATGAAAGGTCGAAACTTCAAAAACTAAGTATCTTATTGAAATTTGTATTTATGAGGAATTTGATCTCTGAATACACAGAGATCGACGCGTAAAATGAGAAGGTTCTATCACAGGGCGTGCAAATTGAAAGATTCTAGTTCGAGGCGTGCAAATAGAAATGTTTCTATCGATCGTTTTATAGAACTAGACCTCTAGCTCTGACAATCAAAAGTAAAATAAGGCATTGAGTTTCGGGAGATCGTTGTTAAGAGTGCAACTGAAGTTTGTGGTACTGCGATTGTAGGAAGAATGACTGGTGATGCGTAGTGGAAAAATGAAATCCGCGCAGACATTAACGAAAAGAAGCATGCGTACCTAATAAAGTTAAACATTACAGGCACCAGCGATGGCGTGAGCATTAGGCTAAAAAATGATTATAGGGACAAAAACAGGAAAGTAAAAATACTAGTTACAGAAAGTAAAGGTAAAATCAAAGCCGGAGAAGAGAAGAAAATGCAAATCGATTTTGAAGGAAGTAAGAAAATATTTTGGGAATTGGCCATGATCATTATAAAAGGAAGTAGTAGTACAGAGGTAGGCGGCATGAGAAATAGCAAGGGTGAAATGTTATAGGATACAGACAGAATGATAGACGCATTGAGAGATTTTTCGGAGGAATTATTAGGAGGTGAACCGATAGGAAAACGCAACTGCGTCAGAAAGACGATACATTGAGAAAACCCGGTAGAAAGAACCTGTGCCTGTGAGACAAGGATTTTAATTAGGAACTTAAAGAATGGTCAGTTTGATCGCGTAGATGATATTAACTCTGAAGTGCTTAAATACGGTGGAAAATATATACCTCACAGGCTGCGCTTGTTCATAAATTTATGTATCGAGATGAAAATCTTATTGAAATAATCTTCCTTTCAGCAGTAATGGTGAATCGCAAAAAAGGCGATACTTGTGCAAGTTTTCGTATAATATACACTTTAGCGAAAATATAGTTAATAGAAATGGGACCGCCATGCCCCTCGGACTTAACTCTCTGTACACTTTTAGAGCTAATAACTTTGTGTGACATTAGAATTCGTGAATTCAACTCCATAATATAATCAATTCGGTAAAGAAGAATATAAAAATTGAATGTTATAAATTTTTATAAACATACATGGAAATTATTATGTTTTTCCGTCGCCCGGAAAAAATCGGAAAATGGCACTTAACACTATTAGGATTTCCGCTCTTCAAATGAAACTCGCATCCACTGTGCTGCACGGTAGCGAAACCTGAACCTACCAAGAAACGGATGAGAGTAAAATTAACGTGGTTGGCATGCGATTCCTGTGCAATGTATGCGGTAAAACTCTAATGGACAAAGTCAGTAACGAAATTATTCTCAAAGAAGGTGGTGTAGAGAAGACACTAGTTGAAATACGTGAAAGATATTCTTTCAGATAGTTTGAGCATGTGGAAAGAATAAAAGAAGAACGACTGTCGAAACAAGTATATTAACGTGAAGTAAATTGTAGCGTATCCAGAGACAGACCGAGGAAAGAATAGTTAGAATGTGTGGATTAGACCGTAAGTCAAAAATATATAAAAAATCATCAAATTACAAGAGCTCGCATGAGAAAATGTATGGACGTAAAGGAAGATAAAGTTGTATGCCAGGACAGGAAAGTGTGGCGACATATAGTTTATGAGAAACGCACATTCCTTTTAATAAAAATACACAAATAAAAGATATTAAAACAATAAACATACAGAAATTTCAGCTTTTAGAAAGCTTATTTTTGCACTGTTGACCTCGAATAAACATTTACTTACTCCAGAGATTTTCATTCTAATAAATAAGGGAGAAAGGTGTCGACAATTATTCAACGTGCATCTCGTATGCAACTTTTTTTAAACTAATTATTATTTTACAGGTCGCAATGACGGTTTTAGGAAAATTAAGTGGCCAACGGCCATACCACACTGGAAGCACCAGTTCCCGTTAGATCACTGAAGTTAAGCAGTGTTGGGCGCGGCTAGTACTTGGATGGGTGACCGTCTGATACTACTGCGTTGCTGTTGGCGGTCGTGGGTGTGGTGAGCCCATTTACTACAAATCCACCTAAAAAAAACACTACCCGAATCGGGTAGTGTCACGCTTACCCCTAGAGGCTCGCCGAAAGGGAAATAGCTTAATGATATACATACAAGTAATGTAACATTTTTTTCCTTGCTTCACTAAAAAGGCCATATTCATTATGCTTAATTGATTATGCTTTTTCAAGTTTTTATGCGCTACTGATCGTCTTAGTTTCATTCTATATTTCCGAAATTCAAATTGTCGGTCTTACTGTAAACGTGATTTCAGAAGACTCAAAGCATTTCAAAAGATCTAAAAGAATTAAGAGACGTTTTACAGATTTCAAATGAATTTAAAATGGTTTCAAGAGTTTGAAGAAAAAAACTTTATACACAAAAAGTATCGAAATTGGCCAACTTTTTTCTCCGAATACAGGTTTGATTCAAAACAGAAATAGGCCCTAAGTATCTAAAAAAGATATAATTCTAGTATTTATGGAGTAAAAGGCGGCAACTCGATTTTGAGGTTGTTTATTGCTGGTTCTAACGCACTTAAAATGTAAAACATTCAATAAATTAAATTCAGTTTTTAAGTGAAGAAAACAATCGCCGTTTGTATTGGTAATTTTTAAATATATAAATTCTGCATCCAGGTAATCTTTCTCTCTTTTTTCTCTGATGACGGTATTCGTTATACAGAATTCATTTCAGGAAGCATGAGTATTTGATTACAATAAGAAGCAATCTTTTATTGTGAATCTGTAATTATTATTACTTAAGTATTTATTAAATAAATATATTTAAACATCTAGTTTTGTTGTCTCTCTTCAAAAACACGCAAGCTATAGATGTAGGCATAATTCAGAAAATTCTTTTTTATCGATGATGAATCATTCCGGATGAAATAATCTTACATACATAAACAAAAATGTTAAAGTTAACTTGATTAGTTATAAATTTGTCATTTAATTGTGATTCTTGATTGTAGATAAAATTTAATAAATGATATTTTGTTTTCCATTTATTTATAGCATGAAATATTTACTAATTTATGGGTTCTTGCTTTTATCTCTCCGAATTAATTTAATTTAGAAATACAGGGTAGCCGCTGGACCGGAAAAACCGGGAAATGACAGTTAATTTATTTTTCGACCAGAAAATTTACAAATTAAAAAAAAATCTGTCCTAATCTGATATTTGTCTATTCATCCTGAATTCCGGTACGACGAGACATTAATGTTTTTATGAATTCGAACAAATTTGGTAGCGATAAGCATTAAAGTTCGAAGAAGAAAAATTTGGATCACCCTGATGTACATACATTGTATATGCGTTATTACCCTTCTGAGGGAAATTCCTGACATAGCCTGACATATACGGTGATGCGATGGGTCAGCGACTAGTAGCTGTTATACGAGCATGCACCTTTGTTGTTCACTTATTCTGACACAGCACGTTGTTTAAAATGGGTTACTTAGAAGGCATGTAACGCGATGTGTTTCAGAGGGACCCACCTTCAGCGAGCCAATATCAAACGTGACGGTCCCAGTGGGAAGGGAGGCTGTACTCGCTTGTGTCGTTGAAGACCTCTCTACCTACAAGGTAAACTGTCAACTACCTATTTTATGTCTTACTCTGTTCTAGTTACATTTTTAATTTAACTTCCTCTTATCAAAGATCCACGTTCAGCCAATCATGCTTTCTCAATTGAAGCAGAGAAATCTAAACGGTGCTATGTCCACTTTTTGACAAAATTGAGTTTCCTTCAGAAATCATACTTTCTCGATTTTTCAAACCTATTTTAGTAAAAAAAAATTAAAATTCTTTACCCTAAATACTAGTATTCTAATATATTCTAATATTTTGAGATTTCAAAAAATTCAAATTAAATTAATGATTTATACTAAAATATTCAATTTCATGACAATTCGACAATTATCATAAGACTTTCACAAGTATTTAACAATTAGAAATATTATTAGGTATAGAAATTAAGTAATGTTGTAATGATGATACAAGGGCCGTACAATGAGAGTAATTATCACAGAGTGCGACATCACATATGGAAAATATAAATTCCGTTAAATAGAATCCAATAAGGAAATCCAACTCTTTTTCGTTCAAAGTTGATTCTCTTACATTGCAAAGTCTACTATTATGTTTTTGGTTCAGAATTCATCTCTTTTGGTTAAAAATTCTATGTGGTTGATGATGCCATTATTTTATTGTAAAT
>CAKNWT010222229.1:0-12888 GCA_932066315.1 Andricus coriarius
AAATTTATCATAATGAATCATCGTGAAAGAATTAAGTCTATTATTAGTTTCATGGTTCATTGGAAGTCGTTTTGTAATTTCTTCTTATTTACATTATTTTAAAAATACAATAAAATTTACGAGATATCAGAAATATATCAGTTTTACCTTTTTTAAGACTCTAGTGTATGTGTATATTTGCGTCTTTTGTAATGTAAACAAGTAATTATTGAATAGACAATGAAATTGAATTAACTGATGAGATTAAATTAAATAATGAAATTAAATAATATAATTGAATAATTATTAAATAAACAAAAAAGAATAACATTTATTGAATAAACAGTGCAAAGTATTTTCCTTACACAGAAAAAAAGGTCTGCCTAAATTTTAATTGACAATGCGTTCCGTTCAAATAGAATAAAAAAATAAAAAATCCGCTGCCCCCCGCCCCCACGTTTTACGTAATTTATGGACGACCCCATAGTTAGGTAGTGGCTTCGCTCGGGCGGCGCGGCAACTTCATACACCTCAGGCATCGAAACCATTTACTATCAGCTATGCACGATCATCTACGTACCGTCGGTAGGGAGGAGGAATGTTTCGACACGACTGAGCGCTGAAAACTGTGCTTATTCAGCAGGGCGCTAAAAACTGAGCTTATTCAGCCAGGTGCTGAAAAATGTGCTGATTCGCAAAAGTACAAAAAAACTGCCGATTCGCGTGAGTCGACAAAACTAATACTCAGAAAAATAATAAATGCTATAATCATTATAATATAATTTTGCAATTAAAATTTACATATATGTTTATAATACAGTGAAGTCTCGCCTATTTCCCTGACCTTGAAACGAAACGATTCTTTTATTCCCACGCTGGAGGGGGCCCCACCCTTACCGCGAGTTGGCAGTATATTTGGGTCAAGCGACGTTCATTGGCTGCCCCGTTCTTCTATCGATGCATCGCCTGTACGCAACTTTTCAACCGAGAAGCGCTGGTCGATTTTAAATCAATGAATACTATCCATAATAATACAAATAAATACACCCGACATTCCTAGAACTGGGCGCTCACGCAGTTTCTCAGCTTAAGGGGTGAGAGACGGTTGCAACTCTCGCCTCGGAAGGATCGCCGTATGCGAGTACTCAGTCAAGTATATTGCGCAATATTATGTAAATGGTTCAAGCGAGTGGATATCCGGCTTATTGCGCAGTTTAAAAAGTCGCGGTCAGTTATTCTGGATGCATGCATAAGTGTTTTTCGTATATTATTTTTAGCGTACGACAATTTGCCAACTAAACATCAATATTATAGAATCAAAATACGACGCAAATATTTCGCAGAATAGTGAGGCTTGCAGCATTACGTACCGCGATGATATTCTAGGCTACGTGGAAAGAACCCGATACACCGGTGGGTGTAAATTAAGCGGGCCTGAAGTAAGCTAGCTTAAATACGAGAGTGGCTCAGTTTCGCGTCGGCGCAAAAGCGTTTTCTGCAGTGGCTCTCTGTCGCACACGTGGAGTCCCTGCGGCTTCTGTGCTTATGCGAATCTGGGCTTTTGGAGAAAATCTCCTACATGTAAAGGTAAGTTATAAAGGTAGTGTAGTGTATTCAAGTGTAGAATGCATTTGCGCAATTCTGTTTCTTCGTACTCTTATCGCTTGAAGACTTTTCAATTTCACGAAGCAACTGTCCGAAATTTGAGGTTAGAGTACCACTAACCTGAAATTTCGGATATTTTGTTTTATTTCGTGAAACTGAAAGGCCGTGAATCGACATAAGAATGGAACATGACTGAGAAAATAGATTCTACATTTGAGAAATATTACTATTGGTACATTTATGACTTTTACGTTTATAATATTTTCTCGTAAAAGTCGTATGACGTTTTCTCATGACGTCATACTAAAATACTCAATTCAAGGTTTCCCGCTCTTCGGGCCTCTCTTTAATTGGTCAGCCACTGACGCAGAAGAGAATATACCGGAACCGTGGTAGCAGTTGTCGGGACTGCGCCAGTGGAAATAACCGTGTACAGCTGATGGGAAATAGAGGAGACGGGAAATAGGTGAGACTCCGCTGTAATATACAGGGTGTTTTTTTTTTAGCTTGAGATATCGAAATATCTTAGAATCATACGCTTCCTATGAAAAAAATATCCGTGATAAAAACTTTTTATTTTCGAGGAGAAAAGAGACTTTGAACCAAATTTACCCCCTCCCCCCAGGAGACATTGGGGGGTGGTTTTTTTCGCGAATCGACAACAATTTTTCTGATAAAACTTAAATATTTCATGAAGGAGAATCTAAATCTGTGAAAAAAATTGGGGTTCCCATTTGAAATTACAAAGTCCCCCCCCCCTGCCTCCCTGGGGGTGGGGTGGGGTCAATTTGTTTAAAGTCGCTTTTCCCCCTCAAAAATAAAAAGTTTTTAATTCCTTTTAGCATTATTTTTTTGAAAGCGAAAAATCTCTTATTAGAAAGTAAGATATTATACAATATTCATTTATATAATTTTCATTCATTTATATAATATTGGTTTTATAGGCAGAAAAAAATATGTTTTATAGCAAAAAGCAAAATATTAAGTACAGTTATTTTTATTCATGTACATTGCTATGTGCATTCGATGTTCCATTTTGTGCTGCAACGCACAGTGGTTCAGAAACGGATTTTTGCCGACAACTTCTTCTACAGGTGACATCTCTGAACCGATTTAACTTTTTTTTCATAAATACTGTGCATTAAATTCATCACAAAATTAAGAGTCAATTTTTTATTTATTTGTGTGTTTAACAATACTTAAACAAATACAGCGGAAAAATTGTCCACTTCAATGGCATGATTTTTTATCTCCCAAAAATCTGGGAACTAGGAATTAGGTTCGCCTGCACGTGGCCCGCACACACGCTTGCCCAAACGCTCGATGCGTGCGTGCGAGTATATGTGTGGTTCGAGTTCGACTGATGAGTGGCTATAGAAGTTTTATAAAACCTATATTGTTTAACCTCGACGGCTGCGCGTTTTTACGCACTCTTGGTTAATGTTTCGAAACTGGTGCGTCAGCAGTCTTCGACGGGTCGAATCCTCCGAGTTGCGAAGTGATAAATTAATATAAATTAAATGGCACATATATGATTTTCCTTTTAACATTCAAGTCTGAAATTTTCAGGAACTGTTCGTAGGAAGTTCAAACTGGTTGTAAAAAGTTCGAAATTTATTCATACATTCCTCATAGAAAGAAGATTCAATAGTTCATTTTTTTATCTCGTATCCGAGACCTAGCTACAAGTTCGTGACTTTTTTACGGACCGGATTTTCCGAGATTTCGACGGGACACTCGATTTCAACGAAACGATAAAACTGGACCTGGCCTGGATGACACGTTAGAATAATGGAAACTACGAGGTTATATGCGACGCTACTGTAGTGAAGTTAGCAGAGACACATGAGACATGCGCGCGCATAATCCCATCACTTTCATTCAGTGGTGCCATGTTTTACTTTCGCTCCGCCAGCTGATTTCTATTCGACTCGGCAAGAATGGGCCACTTTCGGTTCGCTCAAGAGTCAGCGAAAGTCGAACTTTCGATGCGCGCGGTGCATCTCGCCAAGATCGAGCGCCTCTAGAACGCGCGAGTACCTTCCAGCGCTTCGCACTCGTTTTCGTACGTTTAGTGCGTCCATTTTAACTACCTTTATTAAAATCTTACAAATATTGTACCTTAGATCCAAAACTGCGATTTGATCCCCTGATGAACTACTCTAATAAATTTCAAATGAAATTGTTTTTCAATTTGTTTTTAAAGAAGGTTCTCAAAGCACCTCCAGCTTTAACGATTACATTCTCATTGTGACACTCACGCTTCGCGTTCGATTATTAGGTCGTAGAGACGGTTCTTTTAAAAAAATGAAAGTATGTAGACAAAATTGAAGAGCATATAAGAAGTAGGTATGTTTCTCAATCTAATGTTGAAACAAAAATACACTTTTTTTTATTTACTAAATGGAGACACTAAGCCGTAGGCCCGTTCGTTCAAACTTCAGTTCTAAGACAACTCTACTATGATTAATTAGTCTAGAACATTTTCAATTTGTGTCCAAATGAAAAATTTCATCGCGAGAATTTGTAAATCTAGTTAAAATCTACTAAAAATAAGGATTCAAACTTACGAATCTCTTAAAAACAAAAAAAAATTGGATTGATATTTCTTAATCTATCAAAAAAATAATTTTTTTCTATTTTTTTTTAAATTTCCAAATGTTGAAAAGCATATAATTTTTTTTAATTTTTATCGTAATTAAAAATGACATTAGGATAATTTGCAAGTCTTTTTCTTAATGCACCAGAAACAAAAATTTCTGAAACTTTAAAAAAAATTTTGTTCAAATGTTGAAAATGCTCTAACTTTTTGAATTTTTGTATAATCGGAAAATTCTATTAGGTTAGTTTTGAAATATATTTGATATCTAGTAAAAATTTCGAATGAAATTTCTTAATCTATCGAAAAATAATATTGTCTATTTTTTGAAAATTTTGAAAAGTATATAATGTTTTTAATTTTGTTCACAATTAAAAATGGCATGAGGATAATTTTCAAGCCCATTTTTCATGAACAAGAATCTTTGAAAAAAATTCCTGAAATTCTTAAAAAAATGTTTTTAAAATTTTGAAAATGCTCTGAATTCTTTGATTTTGGTCGCAAACATCTAGTTGAAGAATTTTACCTTCATTTTGATATTCTAAAATGTGTATCAAAGGCTAATTTATTTGGACAAATCATTCAAACGTTAGCGTGGCTAGAACTTTCAGGTAACCATACATACAGACATACAGCCAGGCAGACATCGACAACATTTTATGATTTTTAGACTCTGTAAGGTTCGAAACGTATAAAGATCCGTTGAAAACTAGAGATCGAAAACTTGGACGATTACATTACACTCTCATGAATGAGAATGTAAAATTTATATTTTCTCATTAGAAGTTTTTAGTGCAGAGATTTAATGAATTTGAGTAGAATATCTCAACAAATGTTGTTCAAAAACTGCTGTTTCAAACTACCCTTATGGGTCAGAAGCAGACCCTTTCAAGATTTGATGCTAAATTCATGTTCTTCGATTGTCTTAAAATTCTGCGAACTTGTTCTTCTACCCAACAGTACTTAATCGAGAAATTTATAGACCAGAATTACCACCACTCCCCAAGTGGTGGACGTTGATTTCCCATCCCAACCCCTGCACGGGTAGTTTCAAAAGCCTGTAAATAGCTTTCTAATTACGCGATAAAAAATTTTTATGAGAGTTTTAGATAGTGCGTTTTGCAGCCTTTCATCTTATTTTATTATTTATGACAAAAAGAAAACATTCTTAATAATTTTTTTAATACATAAATGTTTATTCAACTTACATCGCAATTTAGGGTTCTTCAATTTTTTTTAAATAGTCGCGGAAGAAACCATGACTTTTTTAATATGAACAATATTTTCAGTCAGAAAATAGAAAAATCAAGATTTATTGAGATATACTACACTGGGTTGACTGTAAAGGGAGTCCTCACTAGTAGTGCCGTTCGATACGATACTTTTTCGTGATCGGGTCGGAGTCGTATCGGGATCGGGTTTTCGATACCCAGGATCGGTTTTAGCTTGATTCAGCTTTGTCTCGGAAGTCGATATATCGACTGGGAATCGGCTCTGGTTTTCGATTTTCCTTCGTAAGATGTGTGTTTGTTACTTAGCGGTCCTTAAGCGAGCTTAAAAAACGATTGGACAATGTAGCTATGTTCGAACTCAGACTCATCAGGGTTCGGCTACGCAGAGGATGAATTGAGTTTGACCGACTGACGTCGACCCTTTGTCAGATTTTCCTCTCTGCTCGGGTCAAATGACAAGTGCACATCTGTCGATGGAGGATCAAAAACCCAAGCCGATCCCGACTCGATATATCAACTTCCGAGACAAAGTCGAGCGAAAACCGAGTTTCTCAACGGATCTCCACGTTTTGAGACACCTGAAGCCAAAAATGAAGTTTTAGCGGTGTCGTCTGTGTGTCCGTGTGTCCGTCCGTCTGTATATCCGTATGACGGAGTTCGTTAACCAGCATTCCTTGATCAACGGTTATATTTTCATCCATCAAAAAATGTGGTAGGTATCCAAATCGACGGAAAAACAATGTACCGAAAATGCAATTCGCCGAAAATGCAATTCGCCGAAAAACGGAACTTCAGAGTATAGAAATCAGATCCCGCAGCAGAAGACAGAAGAACGGCTCTCGCACCTTAATAAAGTTTCAGAGTTGGCATGTACCAGACTGTCACGTGACCTATTCTCTTAAACGAACTTACTCATAAACTAATAAGTCGAATGAATTTTCCGTACCAGACAGACTTAAAGGCAAGAAAGACGAAAGTGTGCCTGGTACAGAAAATCCATTCGACTTCTTTGTTTATGAGTAAGTTCGTTTAAAAGAATAGGTCACGTGACAGTCTGGTACATGCCCTTAAGGAAAGAAATACCAGATGTCGTTGCATTAAGTAAAATTATTTAATTTTTTTGGTTCTGTTCGATTATTTCGATGGGAAATTGATATTTATGATCAAATAATATAAGACCTTATACAAAAATAGGTACTTGGAATGTTTTGATGTTATGTCTCATTATATTGATGGGAAATTTACATTAATAAGCAAATATGATTGGATCATATAAAAAAATAGCTAGTTGAAATGTTTTGAGGTTATGTCTGATTATATTGATGGAAAATTGATATCTATCAGCAAATAAAATTAGATCTTATCCAAAAATAGGTAGTTAAAATGTTTTGAGGTTATGTCTCATTATATTTATAGGAAATTGATATTTATCAGCAAATGCGATTAGATCTTGTACAAAAAAAGGTGGTTGAAATGTTTTGAGGTTATTTCTCATTATATTCATGGGAAATTTACATTTATAAACAAATATGATTGGATTTTATCAAAAAAAAATAGGTAGTTGGAATTTCAGATTATCTCTCAATATATTGATGGGAAATTCACATTTATAAGCAAATACGACTGGATCTTATCAAAAAATAGGTAGTTAGAATGTTTTGAGGTTATGTCTGATTATATTGATGGAAACCTTACATTTATAAGCAAATATAATTGGATCATATCAAAAATTAGGTAGTTGGAATGATTGAGGTTATGTTTGTTTATATTGATGGAAAATTGGCATTGTTAGCAAATAAGATTAGATCTTATACAAAAATAGGTAGTTGGAATATTTAAAGCTTATGTTTGATTATATTCATGGGAAATTGATATTTATCAGCAAATAAGATGGGCTCTTATCCAAAAATAGGTAGTTGAAATGTTTTGAAGTTATTTCTCATTATATTGATGGGAAATTTACACTTATAAGCAAATATGATTAGTTCTTATCAAAAAATAGGTAGTTGGAATGTTTGCGGTTATTTTTGCTTATATTGATGGTCAATTAGTATCTGTAAGCAAATAAGATTAGATCTTATCCAAAAATAGGTAGTTGGAATATGTAAAGGTTATGTTTGATTATATTGATGTGAAATTGATATTTATCAGCAAATAAGATTGTATCTTATGCAAAAATGGGTAGTTGGAATGTTTTGAGGTTATGTCCGAATATACTGACAAGATCTAATCTTATTTGCTCATAAATGACGATTTCCCGCCAAAATGCGGAAACAGAACCTCAAAATATTCCAGCTACCTATTTTAGGTCAAGATACAATCATATTTTCTTATAAATGTAAATTTCCCATCAATATAATGAGACATAACCTCAAAACATTCCAAATACCTATTTTTGGTCAAGATCTAATCTTATTTGCTACTAAATATCAATTTCCCATCAATATAATCAGACATAACCTCAAAACATTCCAACTGCCTATTTTTGAATAAGAGCCAATCTTATTTGGTGACAAACACCAATTTCCCATAAATATAAACAAACATGACCTCAAACATTCCAACTACCTATTTTTTGATATGAGCCAATCATATTTGCTTATAAATGTAAATTTTCCATAAATAATATCAGACATACCCTAATAACAGGGAACGTTCCATTAGGACCTGAGATAGGTGAAAATGGATGTCATTTTTGAGTTCTGAGTACCGCATATAACAATAACGGTAATTTAGGTTTGGAACGTTCTAGTGGAACGTTCACAACCGGCGGACATTTTAGACCTCCGGGAACGTTCCGTGCTATTGGGTACTCTCAAAACATTCCAACTGCCCATTTTTTTATAAGGTCCAATCATATTTGCTTATAAATGTAAATTTCCCATCAATATAATGAGACATAACCTCAAACATTCTAAGTAACTATTTTTTTGATAAGATTTAATCATATTTGCGTATAAATGTAAATTTCCCATCAATCTAATGAGAAATAACCTCAAAACATTCCAATTACCTATTTTTGTGTAAGATCTAATCTTATTTGCTAACAAATATCAATTTCGCATCAATATAAACAAACATAACCTCAAACATTCCAACTACTCATTTTTGGACAAGATTTAATCTTATTTGCTGATAAATATCAATTTCCCAACAATATAATGAGTCATAACCTCAAAAAATTCTAACTACCTATTTTTGCATAAGAGCCAATCTTATCTGCTGATAAATATCAATTTCCCAACAATATAATAAGACATAACCTCGAAAAATTCCAACTACCTATTTTTTGATAAGATCAATTTATATTTGCTAATAAATGTTAATTCCCTACCAAAATATTGTAACAGAACCTCAAAATATTCCAACTACCCCTTTTTGGATAAGATCCAATCATATATGCTTATAAATGTTAATTCCCTACCAAAATACTGAAACAGAACCTCAAAATATCCCAAGCACCCCTTTTTGGATTATGTGCAATCATATATGCTTATAAATATCAATTTTCCATCAATATAATGAGAATTAACCTCAAAACATTCCAACTACCTATTTTTGTATAAGATCTAATCTTATTTGCTGATAAATATCAATTTCCCATCAACATAATAAGACGTAACCTCAAAACATTTTAACTACCTATTTTTTATAAGATCCAATCATATTTGCTTATAAATGTTAACTCCCTATCAAAATACTGAAACAGAACCGCAAAAATATTCCAACTACAGATTTTTGGATAAGATCTAATCGTATTTGCTGATATAAATCAATTTCCCATTAGTATATTCAGACATAACATCAAACCATTTCAACTACCTATTGTTTTAGAAGGTCTAATCTTATTTGCTAATAAATAGCAATTTCACATCAATATAATTAGACATAACCTCAAAACATTGTAACTACCTATTTATGGATAAGATCTGATATTATTTGCTGATAAATATCAATTTCCCATAAATATAATCAAACATAACTTATAAATATTTCAACTGCCTTTTTTATATAAGATCTAATAATATTTGCTGAGAAATACCAATTTGCCGTCAATAGAATTAAACATAACTTTTGAATATTTCAAGTGCCTCTTTTATGTAAGATTTAATCATATTTGCAACGACATCTGGTATTTCTTTCCTTAATCAGTGACCAAGTCTGTAAATTTATCAACGTGCGAGAGCCCTTCTTCTATCTTCTGTTGCGGGATCTGATTTCTATACTCTGAAGTTCCGTTTTTCGGTGAATTGCATTTTCGGTCAATTGTTTTTTCGTCGATTTGGATACCTACCAAAAATGTTATGCAAAAATCGAATTTTGATAGGACTTTTTTTTATCCATCGAAAATTAATAAGTCAAAAATTCTAATTTGAAGCCAAACGACGACAGATATGTAAAAAAAAGTTTACTAAAAGAGCTTTAGAATTTTAAAAGAACACTAACTTTTTGATATACCATTCTTTGATAGGACTTTAAATTTTGGTTTTATTTATCTAAAATACTATGAAAAAATCCCAAATGTAAATTTTGAGCCAAACGACGCGAAATACGAGATAAAGTCTTGAGGAGAAATTATAGCTTTTAAGAAGTCCTAGAAAATGCTTGATAACTATTTTTTGACGGGAATTGTCATTTCGGTTCTATTTGTAGAAAATACTATGAACAAAATCTAAAATTCAAATTTCAAACCCAACGACGTGAGATACGGAAAAAAGTTTTATGGAGGAATTTCAGCTTCGAAAAAGCCATATAAAAACTTTTTAAACCATTTTTTATAGGACTTGTCATTTTGGTTTTATTTATCTAAAATACTATGATAAAAATTGAAATTTCACGTTTTGTGTCAAACGACGCGAAAAGTTTGTGGAAGAACTTCTGCTTTTCAAAATTCTTTAAAAATTTCTTTGAAACATTTTTTGACAAAACGCGTCGTCTTCAATTTGTTTATCGAAATTGATATGCAAAAATAGAAAATTCCAATATTACGCCAAAAGGCGCTAGAAACGAGTTTTTGTGCTTTCCATAAAAAATGCCTGAAAACAAAAATCCTATTTTTAGCATGACAACGCGAGATAGGGATCTCCTTTAATAGGGAAAATTTTCTTCACACATTCTTTGAAAAATGTCTGAAGAAAGGATTATAGCTATACTGCAGAAAATTCAGAATATGTTGATGCATAAAAAACTGGGATCTGAAAGAGATATTTTTGGTAAAGTTTCACTCAGGCATTTCGAGTGCAAATAATAAAGGCCTAGGCATGCGCAAACACCAACGCGAACGCAGTTTGGAACGCATTTCGGATTTTTTCGGTGCATCGGTGCGGAGCTTAGCTACGTTTGTCCGGTGACGCAAACGCAGCTACGCTAGTGTAGGGGTTTTTCGAGTATACCTGGGTTTTAAATATCCAAGCGCAAAGCGCTAGACACGTCAGACGCACGCCGCAGGCGCGCTCAAACTTGCGAGCGAAGCGAGTTGCCCACGCAGTGTGCGATGAGTATGTGCCCGCGCGCCGGGCTCTTTTTTCTTGTTATTCACTTTTATTCAGAATGAGCTGAAATCATTATAAAATCTATTCAGAAATGTTTACTTGTGAGTTTAGAGAGTTTTAAACTTTTTAAAATTGTATAAAAAAATAGAAAGTGTTTACTTAAAATAAACAATAGTTTTCTTAAAATCGATGTTTCCTCACTCAAGTAACTGCATAATCCTCATTATAATTACTCGGCCGACAATAGTGATTAATTGTTTTTACTATTTATTTTGAAATTTCAAATAAATTGATAACTTAAATATTTCTAAAATAAAAACGACATTTTTTTATACCGCTGTAAGCTGAACTTGTAATTATCTAATATTTATGTTTGACAACAATTTAGCTTCATAATTAGACCGCTACGCGGCTGACTACTAACTTCTTTCTTACAAGAAAGGAATACACTTCGCTAAGTTAGTTTTGTATTTATTCTGAACCCGAAGCTCGGACGATTTCATATTTGGTATTTTTCGTTGCTCCGGTTACCTGAATTAAGAAATACACTGAACCTTGTATTTAAACAGTCAGGGTTTACGAGGTTCCGAGAATTGATCTACTCGCCATTTCGTGGTGCGAGGACCGCGGAACCGAAAGAGATGCTATGTTCAGTCATGCGTGACGAGCAGCAGCTTAGCGACAAAGGAGGCAGTGCGCGGACACTCAGGCGCGTATGTTGCGTAATATTATGTATTCCTATTGGAAATGGTTTACACGACCCTGAATCAATATATATATATCGCAATCTCGAACCTTCTTTTATATCGTTAGAATACAGATTTCTTTATTAATTGAAAATAAAAATATTATTTTTCATTATAATAATGAAAGCAAAAATCAGTTTTGTACTGGCCGCAGATTAAGACGTGTGACCGTAATTCTAAGATTAAAATTCCCTCAGTTGAAAAGAATTTAATACAGTTTTTTCACAGTTGCCTGCTGTATAAACAATGCAGATCAAAACTGCAGTTTTTATTTTGGAAATGGTAGAGTTATAAATTTATTTGAAATATTATAATATATTATTATTTCTTAAACATGTTCTCGGGTGAACCTGGTTTTACATCATAGACACGGAGTAAGTCAAATGATCGATGAAATGAGGTCGAAATGAGGATGTTATAAGTTAATTTAATACGCTGTCTGAAATCTTCAGCGATGATGTAGGTACAAAAGTAGGAACAAGGTGTAGTTTGGAGTTCGTATTTTACCGCTGATATCCTTATACAGGGACCGCGAGCGTTGGAGGTGACAACACTCGTATCTGGATGCTTTCTTGGAGCTACCATCATATTATTAATAATAGGTGCTTAATAAATCGAATTGTCCTTACTATTTCTTTTCAAACTTGTTTTCGGGTGACGATAGTTTTTCATCATAGCCAAGAACTAAGTCAAGTAACTGATGAGGTAAGCACGGTGGGCAGTAAGCAACTTTAAATCACATGAAAATGACGTCAAAAACGGAAAGCGGGAATCTGTTTGTACTTGATAATAGATGAAAAATCTGTTTGAATTGAAATTCTAGCTGCTTCTGTTTGTAAGATATTCAAATTTTTCGTTTTTTTGTATCGGAAGAATTTGTGAAACATACAATAGCTAAGAATCCCGAGACTTAAAAACTTTTCTTATGCTAAATTTTTAATAAATAAGGTCTAAATAATAAAGTAACTTTTTGTTTGCATATGAATATATATTCGTGGAGGTAACTTATATGCACCTTTTTCTTTTTTTTCTTTTTTTTTTTTTTTTTTTTAAATTTTTATCATTTTTTAATATTTGAAGTTTTAGAATACTGAAGAAAAAAAAATGTTTGTAATTAATTAGTGTTCAATCAATTCAATTAATCAGTATTCAATCTCAAATTACGTGATATATTTAATTATAAAACTCAAATTTTGTATGAATAAATAATAAAATGAATACATAATTATACAAAT
>CAKNWT010222233.1:1744-20399 GCA_932066315.1 Andricus coriarius
ACAAATTGACCCCACCCCACTTCCCCAGGAGGCAGGGGGAAAGTAATATAAACGACTCAGAACTCTATGTCTGCCTCGTGAGTTTGACAATGGTCGATGGCCATGCAGCGAAAATGCACACTCAGCTAACACTGAGATGAGCGGTCTGGGGCTCTTCCTCCTTTGCAGCACAGAGGACGGACCCTCGCACTTCGATATCAGGTATGGCAGTGTATGCCCGTAGCTATAAAACCGGTAGCATCTGATAATTTCGGTCTTTTTCCTGACTCTACAGGACACCCAGCAAACCTAGGTGTCCTGTACGAAGTAAGCTCGGCGCTAGCTCCTCGTTTAACTCCGCGCAGGCTTTAGGCATGCCCTGAAGGCCTTCTTTTTAAGATTGACTTGGAACTCTCTAGTCAATATTGCATCGAAGTGCCTTCTTACGACGTCCTTTACCTTCTCTTCGTCCGTCGTTATGTCGAGATCCAGCCCCTCGACCTCGGTGCGGGGTACGAGTTCGCGCCGTTACTCTCCATCCGAACTGCCTCCCGGATAGCAGAGGACAGCTTGGATCTGCCCTCATCTGAGTCTCAAACCTCAATAAGGACATTACCCTTCCTCGTCTGACTTACACCCTTGATTTTTCCACTAAGGGTGCCAGGCTTCACCTTCCTTTTGAGGTCCTTTAGAACCTCGGCGTAGGTTAGTCCTTCAGCCTGTTTTATCAGAACCGCTCTCTCGACGTGCGAGTCAGAAACTCTCCTTCTTCTTTATCGTCTTGAGTAAGGGTTTCACCATATTTTCCTCACTCTTTGGGTCCCCATGTGAGCCGTGACCTTCTTTAATCCTGCTTTCTTCTTATCATCTTATATCCTTACTGGCTGTTAGGCCAATACCTTGCGGTACAAAACCTTAGTACCAGTTGGCCCTAATTACAGCCGCATTCATATTTTTCGCCTCATTGCTCGCTTTTTCCAGCCCGTTTCTGATTGGCATGAAAATATTTTTGTTCGTCCTGTAGAAGTTGTGCATTTTTGTCCAGTATGTCTTGTAGCTCCCCAGTTTCTTAGTTGCTTCCAAATCTTTCAATAATCTCCCAAATCAATCATCCAATACTTTAGGTAATGACCTGGTATCTCAGAGATACGGTGTAGAACACTACTCCCTGCTGCCACGTAGCCTTTAGCCCGGTTGTTCACGCCTTGGCCTGCAGGTTTTCTCTTCAGTATTATCTCTGGAACATTATCCGTGACTGCTTATTAAGTTATGAAACAGATTTCAGCAGATACTATTGGTATAGATCCCCTCTATCTGCAACCCGAGGTACAATGCCAACCGTTGGATGAACACTTATGTCGGTATTTCACCAATAATGCGTATCAGTACTGCGCAAGTAGTTAAGCAGTTTAATGTCAACCATTTGATGAACACTAATGTCGACAGTAAACCCGTATAATGCCCACCGTTGGCTTAGCATTTATTTTGGTATTTCACCATTAATGCGTATCAGTACTGCGCCAGTTTTAAACTAGTATCAGACCAACCGCTGTCTGAACTCTTATGTCAATTGTCAACCAGCATTTGAAGTTGGTATATAGCTTGTACTACGTCAATGATCAGCGACATTCCCGCGCCACTATATCACCCGTAATTCGTATCAGTACTAAGCCAGTACGATGTCATCTGTTGGCTGAAATCTTGTTTCGATAGTTGAACAGGAATGCATAGCATTCCTGCGCCAGCAGTAAACCAGTATAATGCCAACCGAATCATTTTCAGAAAGTTGTGGTCTTTTACAGAATAAACTAAGGATAAAACCGCAGAAGTAATATAAGAAAGTCCTCAAGCCGAAGATTAAACTGAAAGCACTTACATAAGCCTAAATATCGTCTAAAATTCAAACAAAAGAGGGATTAAGACTTTTAGAAAAAGACTTATGTGCTGTGCATGAAAAAAGGACACAAAATTTTAAGATGTTAACACTTCAAGACTTTCCTTTTTTCCTTCAGTACGTAAGCATCACAGGAAAAAAATATCAATAGAACCAACAGAAAACAGATTGTCCCCTTGATCGATCTTGTGTTAAACTGAATTCAGCATCATAAAATATGATTATCAAGTATCAACAGAGTCAGCATTGTATTTTCGAAAATTTTTGTTTGATAACATTTAATTAAACATTAATGAACCAGGAAATTGGAATTTAATACAGCCCATTCTCTCTACATGAGCATGAGAATTTCCACAGTACATTATCGATTCGGGAATAATGGATTTTCACGAACATACTACATGAATTTAGTATGTATAGACAATAGCCTCATTTATTTCGGGGTAATTTCATACTGAGAGGAACTATTGAATTTGCCATAACATATGCCAGTGAGTACAAATCCATGATTCGTGAAATTTGATCAATCAAGCATTTTAGCGTCGATAGTTATCCAATTATGATTGTAAATTATAATAATCATAATAATAATAATCTCTCATAATCCTAATAATATCCAACAAATCGGAAATAAAGAAGAACTTACATCAATATAATAAATTCAGGAAATTCACTTTCTACTTTTGTAAGAAGGTATACTGTTAAAAAACTTCGCAATTTTGCGACACTTTACAAAACAGTATTGTAAAGTGAAATTTCCATGAATTTACTGGAAAATTATAATGCATTTATTCTCATTTCTACCAATATATATATATATATTTTTTTTGAATATATAGTTTAAACATTTTATGAATTTTTACTGAAGTAACTTAGATGAGAAAATCGTAAAATACCATTTACTTAATATACTGATTGTAACAAGAATCTTTCTTAGTGTAAAAATCATTAAGAAATGAAATAAATCACATATCTAACCATGAATTGTGTAATGTCAAACGCTAAAGCCAGAGTTTTTTTGTAAATTTACATATAATGCCAACCGTATATGCAGAAGAATTTTATTTTTCTCGCAATTCAATGTAAAAAACAGTTATTGTAAAATTACGTTACATTTTGGGAAAGATGCCCACCATGGTGGTCCAAATTCGTGCCTGTAAAATTTTGACTTTCTATTTTTGTGATCGATTCCTCCACGCCACATTTTTTGTTTACTAAGGGAAAAAATTTCCTGTTTTTTAATGGGTCAAACGGTGCCCCCGACTTTTTGAAATTAACATGGGGATTTAAATGGGAGAAGCTCGATTTTCAAATGAATGGAAAAAAGAAGTGTTTTATATTAAATTTTTGTAAATTAGGGTTTAGTTACGTCTTAAGGAGTGTTCAAGGAAAAAATTCCCCTTATTTAAATTTAAATTTTGAGACCCCCCCCCCCTCAACCCCCTTTCATTATGCATGGAAAATGCCCTAAAAAATAGAAAATAGCACTTTTATGTGAAATTCATACCAAACTTGATATTTCTCCGAACTTTTTTGATATGAATTACTTTTTTCGATAAGTGACAAGTTTCCAAGTATTTCATAACTTATTTTGAATTGTTTAAACAAATTCATATTGGTTTTTTTTTCGTCATTTTAGATTATATTAAAAAATATTCTCACTTACATAAATTGTATTGATTTTTAGCATTTTAGACCAATTTAACAAATTTTATAAGAAGACAAAATGTAATTTCTTCTGAATATTACATGTATATTATACTAATTTCTGTACTTCAGCCCGGGAACGCATATTCAGATATTGCCAAATAAAGTACAAATTTTATTTGTCATGATTACTCTAATATTTGTTCCTTATTTTGCATTAACCTTTATTCGCTTTATTATAACATATATTATGTTATTAACAATTATATGGTACCATGTGTCGTTTTTCTAAAAAATTAATTTGTTTATTCTTAATTTTATTTTTCACGATTAGAACAAGAACTACGGATCCTATCCAAAAATAATTCAAAGCAAATTAGTAGATATAATTGGAAAGGGTACAACTGTGTACGGAGCAACTGAGCACGTGCTTAACTGTGCACGTCGATGGCCTTAGGCATAACTGTGCACGTTGTTGGCCACAGAGACAACTGTGCATCGGCCCATATGTGCACGTATAAATTTCGAAGTGCACAGTTGGCAGTGTCCCATCTGTGCACGTTTAAATTTAATCGTGCACGCTAGAAAGTACCCTCCAAACTGCGTGCGTCTCAATTAATACGATGAGATTTTCAACTTACAAGTCCACGTGCACAGATGGCAGACTCCCAACTGTGCACGTATCAATTTTGAAGGAGTACAACTGTGTACAAGCCCAACTGTGCAGGGAGCAACTGTGCACTTCAAGGGCAGGTGGTGCAACTGTGCACGTTGTTGGCCAACCCTGGCGGACCGGCCGAACGCAAGCATTACGATATAGCGTAATGCTAAAGTAATGCTAAACTAATGTGACATTATAATTACTAGAAGAAGCAAAATAAATATGTAAACTGTTGAAATTATAATAATACGTTAAAATGTGCGTTGAATGGTCATGCGGCAATTGCAAGAAGTTGCTTTTTCAGCGTTAAAAAATAAAAAAACAAAGTGGCTCTGATTGAAGTCGGGCCCCTGCATGTTGCAAACCCCCTTGAAGTCGCCGTTAACAGATTGTAATGACAGCCACACTATTTTTTCATTTTTTAATGCCAAAAAAGAAACTTGTTGCAATTACGGCATGGCCATTTAACGTAAAATTTAACGCATTATTATAATTTCAACAGTTTACATATTTATTTTGTTTCTTTCATTAATTATAATGCCATATTACTTTAGCATTACTTTATCATTACTTTAGCATTACCCTGTAGCGTAATGCTTGCGTTCGGCCGGTCCGCCGGGGACTGGCACAACTGTGCACGCGCACAGATGGGACACTCCCAGCTGTGCACGTCTAAATTAATACGATCAGATTTTCAAATGACAAGTCCACGTAAACAGATGGGATACTCCCAACTGTGCACGTCTCAGTTAATACGATTACGCTTTTAACTTTCAATTCCAAGTACACAGATGGGATACTCCCAACTGTGCACGTGCACAGATGAACGCCAAAAACCAATCCCTCTGTACGCCTTCAGTACGCCTTTGCTAAAAAATAATCTTTTTCGGAATTTTACGCTGTCAGTAGAAGCTCTTATGTTCCAGCTCCTCGAAAACACTAACTTGGACTTTTGGGCTCCAACTTTTAACTCCAAAGACCGACCCCTCTGTACACCATCAGTACAACTTTGCGACAAAATAATCTTTTTCCGATTTTTTTTAGCTTGATGGACCAAATTTGAGACGTGCACTGTTGGGAATCTACCATCTGTGTATATGCATAGTTGGAAGGTTTCCATCCGTATATGTGGACTTGTGAATTGAAAACCTGAGCATATTAATTAAGATATGCACAGTTGGAAGGATACCATCTGTGCACATGCACAGTTGGGCATGCTCCATCTTTGCACGTGAAACGCCAGTTGGGTACCATCTGTGCACGTGTAAATGTCGACATGCACAGTTGGGAGTGCTCCATCTTTGCACGTGAAATGTCAGTTTGGTAGCACCTGTGCACGTGTAAATGTCGACATGCACAGTTGGAAGGTTCGAATCTGTGCACATGCACTATTATGATAGTGACCAACAACGTGCACAGTTGTACCACCGGCCCTCAAAGTGCAAAGTTCGGCTCGTGCACAGTTGCTCCGTGCACAGTTGTACCCCTTCCAAGTTGAGACATGCACAGCTGGGAGTCTCCCATCTGTTCATATGCACAGGTGGCAGTATCCCATCTGTGCACGTGAATTTTTGAGTTGATTATCTGATAATATTACTTGAGACGTGATGATTTAAGAGATTACTATCTGTGCTCGTGGACTTGAATGCTGAAAATTTGAACATAGTAATTAAGACATGCACCGTCTGTAGGGTACAATCTGTGCAAGTGTACTTGTAAGTTGAAAATCTGATCGTATTAACTGAGACGTGCATATTTGGAAGGGTAACTTCTGTGCACGAGGACCTGTAAGTGCAAATAATGATGTATAAATGGAGACGTGTGCAGATAGGAGTCTCCCGTCTGTGCACGGCGACTTGTTGGTTGAAAATATGATCGTATTAATTGGGACGTGCGCAATTGGATGAGTACCATCTGTGCATACGCACAGTTTGTAGTGTCCCATCTGTTCACGTGATCCATAAGTAGGGTATCATCTGTGCACGTAAAAATGTTGACTTAAACAGTTGGGAGTATCAAATGTGTTCACGTGCACAGTTAGGATACTGCCAACTGTGAACGTCAAAATGTGGACGTGTATAGATGGGCTAGTGCACAGTTGTGCCAGTTGCGCCAAAAATTTATTTATAAAATTTTTAATGTTATTTTTACGATTAGAGAAAAAACTACGCGTTCTATTAAAAAACTATTAAAAATAAATTTTCAGATCTTTTCTGGGTGACCAATTTTTGTCTATTTAATTTTTTTCTTATCTTGCAAAGTTTGACCGCAAAATTGAATTTTTTGCTTTTTCAGAATTTTTTTTATGTAAAAACCAGAATTGTTGGTCAGAAATACCTGGTTAAGAAACTCGACCTTTCTTTTTGGTCCCTAAATACGTGTGCTAAAGCTCATTCCAATAAGATTAGTCTTTCGAAAGTTATCCAGTACACAGACGACAATGACAACGACAGACAGATAGGCACTATCCTAAAACGTGTTTTTTTACATTCTCATCCTAATGAGAAGGTATTGGTTTTATGTAAAATTAGACTTAGTCGGTTTACATCAAATCTTTACGTGTTGAGGCCCCCTGAGTCAGAAACAATGATTTTTACGAAGGTGTCTGTCTGTCCGTCTCTGTCTGTAGTATCGTGTAGGCACCGATAACTTTCGAAAATTGATCAGATTGGATTGTGCTTTGGCAAACTTTGTTAAGGTCTGAAAAGAAAGAACGAGTCTGTTAACCAGCTATTTTGGATGAAACTTTAAAAAGTTAGAGATTTTTCAAAAATTTTCAGATCATTTTCTTAAAAATTTAAAAATCATATGTACAGCAGTTTATAGTAAATAAAAATACGAACCATTTATTCTGATGACTTTTTTCGATCAAAAACAAATTTCCAGACTTATAGCATTTTCAAGATCCAAAAAAACAAACCAATATGAACATTATAAGCCAAACAACGCACGTTATGAAAAAAAAAAGTCAAGAGAAGAAAAATGTTGCTTTTTGAAAGCCTCAGAAGATTATCAAACTATGGAAGATACAAAAAAAGATGAAGAGATAAAAATTGTGCACCCAAAAAAGATATACAGATTTATTATTGATCACTTTTTGATAGCACGCGTAGTTTTTGTTTTATTCTCAAAATACAAGATTAAAAATAAAACTAATTAAATATTTGATAAACGACACAAGCTACGAAAAAAAACAATTGGTCAAAAGTTGTTAACCCAAAAAAGAGCTACACATTTTTTCACTGATCATTTCTCGATAGATACGTAGTTTTTATTTTAACCTTGAAAAATAACATTGAAAATAAAAAAATTTAATTTGTTGAAAAACCACACAAGGAAAGAAAAAAAAATTAATAGACAAAAGTTGTTCACTCAAAGAGTATCTACAAATTCGTTATTCATAATTTTTAGAAAATTCGTGTCGATTTTCTTTCAGTCGTAGAAAATAAGAATACAAAATTAAATTTTTGGAAAAGCGTCATAAGAGACGAAAAAAATGAGAACACAAAATTCGTTCAACCAAAAAAGATCTATAAATTTTATATAAACCCTTGTTATAAAAATACTTTAAATATAAAAAATTAACTATTTGAACAAATGGCACAAGCCACAATAACTTTTTATTTAACAACATTTTTGGCCCAAATTATATCTACAAATTTTCTTAGAACCACTTTACACTACAGTAGGATGCGTATTTTCAGCAGAATGTCGAGGTTCGAGGGGTCAAAATTATCTTAAATTTCAAAAACTCAGGGGCACGGCTTATATTAAACTATTTGAAAAAAATGTGGGATTCATTTTTCTGGAAAACGAACAAATTGGGGAGAGGATCGATCATCAGAAATCAAAAGTCGAATTTTTGAATCACTTTAGTGCCCACAGTCGTTCGGCGTACGCATTTAGTAATGACAATCTGAAAGCATTAGGCTTATCCGATTTGCGATAAGAAGGTTTTTTACTCCTGCATTGCGAATAATATTTAAGAAATAATGACGTGCGTACCTTGTAGGTACACGTACAATCACACAAGTACACAAGGTATCAAAGGTTAACTACCCGAAGGGTTAGACTTTATTTACACACATCAAGATTTCCAGGTTAATTTAATAATTAACATCTATACGACTTTACATTTTTCGGACTTCCTGTGGCACCTTTGCCCTATCTGTTTATTCTTTATCACTTCTTCATCATTTCTTCACTCTGTCGTCAGAATGGCCAATTTGAGAATTGGTGAAAGAAATTGCAAAACTCAGCACTCAGCAAGTAAAATCGCTAGGGTAAATCTCACGAGTAACGAGTTTTGCGTGTTCCATGCTGAATCCGTCCGCTGGGTAACTGCGACTTTTCGAGTTATCAGCGTGGGTTTTATTAATGACAGCTAGACGGGTCTCCAGGTTTATGGAGGGACATAAACTCTAAACTGATTAACAGTAGCCAGTAGCTGGCAGCTCGGCTACTCGGCTGCAATATATGTATATGCAATCCTGAGTATAGGGATCTACCCCGCGCGGTGTCTCGTTAGCAATACCCAGTTTATAGGCCATCGTCACGGGAATTAACATTGCCCAATTAAATTGATAGATGTCTCGACTGACATTAAATTCCGATCTCTAAGTAAAATTGCACGTAAATCTCCACTTACATAAGAACCACTTTCGTATGTCATTCATACTGCTCCCCTTTTCTTGCTTTATCGCACTTCCCGTGTAGAAATAGTCCCACTTGGCCCATTAATAGTAGGGTAATAGTCGGGGGCTAGTCGGGCTATATTTTTTGACAATATTCCTAGTCCGGGCTGGTCGGTGGCCAGTTGGGTTTTTTCTTGCATAAGATTTCTAGTCAGAGAATAGTCAGACACTAGTCGGGCTATTTAAGAAAATCTAAATTCAAAATTCCTTGCCGGGTTCAAGTCCGGCTCTGGTCGAACTATTCTCGTGTTAAAGTTTCCGGTAGAGTGCTATAATACTATAATATATTTACCGAAATTTCCTGCGAATATTGATTTCGCGCCATTTTTTTGTCAATAATTATAGATGTATGCTGATTTGGATTATTTTAGTGACAAGATTCTCTACGGATACTCCGACTATTTTTTGCTAAATCTCCTAGGCGAGCCCTGACGACTAGTTTAAAATGTGTCATCTCTCTTAATTCCTGACTAGATCACCATTACTTAAAATATGACTAATAAACTATAGTAAATAATCATAAATTTATCTCATTAAAAAAATTATTAATAAAGCCATAAACATTATTTTTTGCATTCAAATTTCTAAAATTGTACAATCTTTGAACAATGTATGCATTTAAGTGTATATTTCGCCAAATAAATAAATAATTATTTTGTTCTTAACTTATATACAACAAAACTATGCAATTTAAAACATTAAAATGGAAATAATAATTATTAGTTATTATAGTTATTATACTTACGAGAGTTGTTTCTAATATCCGTTTTGAATTGCGCGCCAATAGCAAATTCTGGCGCACGACGCACGCGCATCTCTATACACATAGTCGCATTCTGTGAACGTCCGGCGTTGCCAATATTGTGAATTATCGCTATTCTGGCGACTTTTTTTTATTTGACAGTGGTGTAGCCAGGGGGGGGGGCTGAGGAGGATCACACGCCCCCCCCCCCCCCCTGTACCAAAATTTCGTAATCACATCTGTTATAGATTGGAAAACTTCATTCTATTTACAACAGCTTGTGTCTATGTTCTGACAGATCTGTTATTTGCCATAAATTATAATGATAATGAACGATTTCCATTTGATCGCCAGCTACCTGTTCGCCTTACTCTCTCCACTCGACTTCCTCGCACGTCGCTGAGTGAGCCCGAGTCGCGTGTCGAGACTGTCAAAGTGGGATGGGGGTAATTTTGTCCTAGTTGACAGTTGATTTGGCAAGCGTGGAATCCCCTACCAAAAAGATAAATTTTCTACAAAAAATGCGAATTTTGAACGACATACATGAATTTTCTACAAAATATTTCAATGGTCAACTAAACAGAATACATTTTTCAAGCGAAAATGTAATAGTTGAATTTCCAGTAAAAAAATTAATTTTAAACAAAAAAAAACGAATATTCAACAGAATACATGAATTTTTACCCAAGTGCGTAGTAGAATGTTATACTTAGAAAGATAATTTTTCAACAAAATATGGAACAGTTGAATTTTTAGATTAAAAAATGAATTTTCATCCAAAGAGATAAATATCCTATTAGAATGATAAGGTTTCAACAAAAAAAGAACTCTCTGCAGTTAAAAATATTAATTTAAAACTTGAAAAAACGATTTTTCAACTAAAGAGATGAATTTTTAACTAATATGATAAGTCGTTAACCAAAAAAAATTAATTTTTAACAAAGTAGGTAAACTTTCAAGTTGTAAAATTCATTAATTTTCAGCTGCCAATTCCTCGAAAGTATAAAATTTTAAGTATTCCTTTCAAAAACTAAGCATAGGCTTTAATGATTTTTTCAACTATAAGATTTTGTTATAATAAATAAATTTTTTTATTAATTATCTCCATTTTTCATAATAATATTAATACTGTAATGTGTTATTAAACAATTTTAAAAGAATACTTAAAATTGTATACTTTCAAGGAATTGGCAGCTGATAATTAATGCATTTTACAACTTAATAGTTTACCTACTTTGTTAAAAATTAATTTTTTTTGGTTAACGACTTATCATATTGGTTGAACATTAATCTCTTTGGTTGAACAATCGTTTTTTAAAATTTTTAATTAATATTTTTAACTGCAGATAGTTCTTTTTTGGTAGAAACCTTATCATTTTAGTAGGATATTTATCTCTTTGGGTGAAAATTCATTTTTTAATCTAAAATTCAACTATTTCATATTTTGTTGAAAAATTATATTTCTAAGTATAACATTCTACTACGCACTTGGGTAAAAATTCATGTATTCTGTTGAATATTCGTTTTTTTTTTGTTTGAAACTAATTTTTTTACTGCAATTTCAACTATTCCATTTTCGGTTCAAAAATGTATTATTTTTAGTTGACCATTGAACTATTTTGTAGAAAATTCATGTATGTCATTGAAAATTCGCCTCTTTTGTACAAAATTACTCTTTTTGGTTAAAAATTACCCATTTAAATTTTCGAGAGACAAATTTGCCATAAAATTCAACAGTTGAATTAAGAACAGATCAATTGTCTACAAAATTCAACAGTTCAATTGTGAACAGACGAATTTTTTACAAAAGCAACTGTATCATTTTTAAGCATACTATGGAAAATTCTATAATGCTAGCCAGTGTCAAAACATAAACTAAAATCTGCGTCAACTTAGTCTAATTTTAATCTTTTGATTGCTAATGACATATCGTTGGAATCGCCAAGAAACGTAGATTCCCTGATGATGTCTTCTAGACCAGGATGAGTGTCGACATTTCGACTGAGGTTCCACTGCAAGGATGGGAGGTTATCTTCCTTGATAACGAACATGGTATTCAACTTGATGCAAGGACCATTAGTCGGAAGCTCATTAGAGGACCACCAATTAGGAAATGACCAGGTCGAGAGTTAAAAATTTCTTCGATTTCGATAAACCATGTTTACGTTATCGAATTCGCATTGTCCGAATGGATTGCTTAAGATATTTCTCTTCTTGAAAAACGTTTTTTCAGGCAAGCGATAAAAGCTTCTGTGGTCAGATCGCTAACGAATTCAAAGTGCAGTGCTTTGGTGCCCATACAGACAAAAATATAAGCTGATTGCGATTACGAAAGCGTTTTTTCTTGATGCGCAATGGACGATAGTAGAGAAAATTGCGAGAGTAAGCCACGCGTTCTTGAGGAAGATGATGTGATTTATGTCGCGCGGCCTTGCGCGAAAGCACCGAATGCATTTAAGGACAATTATTCGCGTGACGTTTCGACCGTCGAGGGGCCAAAACCTTTCGCGAACGGAGTACAAGGTCGCGTGAGTTCCCGCATGTTTGAGCCTTTCATGCTCCTTACGAATAATTAAACGAGTGACATGATGATTAGATATCAATAAAATCTGGTGTTTTTGCTCATCTGACAATTTTGAATGAGTTAGCCTGCCACCTACTCTAAGAGTTCCCTGCTTGTCTAGGAATGGTTTTAAAGGGGTTAATCGACTCTTATTATCAATATTTTCTACGTGTTTAAAAAAATGAATTTCCTTGAAAACAGTGTCGGATTGCGTAATACGAATTATTGTTTTATTTATAGCTTCGAGTTCAATCATGGTAATAGGACCGACATATTTTTACAATTTGTTTTTAGAATAGTGGACAAAACGGAAAACATAAGCGAGTATGAATATCAATGTTTTGAGGGAACCATATTTTTCGATGATTTTTTCGTCAATCATTTTGGTTTTCATGCGAATAATTGAAGTGATAATTTTTCTCTTCTCAGGAATTGCACTGAGATGTTCGTATCTAGAAATTCTTGAGGCATTTTACGCCTGGAGACTAAATCCGCGGAATTTTCTTGCGAGGTCACGTGCCTCCATTCGCAGAATTTCGACAAATTCTGAATTTTCGCGAAGTGCCTGCGTTATTAGAAGCCCATTTTATTAATAGAAAACTGCCCTTTTGCAAAAGCGCATTAAAGTCGTCGCGCAGAAATGCCGCTTCCTGGTGCGTATTAGAGCCAGTGAGCAGATCGTCCACATGAAAATCTTTTTTCAGCACCGCGGCTGCGATGGCATGCTGTGCTCTCATATGGATTTTGGCGAAACCAAATTTTTCGATAGAAAGCAACATCTAGATGCACTAAAACCTGCCTGTACATTATTTCTATGTTGGCAGTCAATGCGAATCTGTGCCATTAAATCGAGATTCTTGGAGTATTTACTAAAACGAGATTTCAATGTTGCTGAAACCGAATGCTCTATTTCTGCGGAAATATTCTGAACACAAGAGATTGAAATTTTAACCGATTTTCTAGGTAGTTTCAAAAAGATACGGTGCTCTCAGTGATAATATTGGCCTGAGATCGAGCATCCAAAAACACTTGACAAGACTTGGATTCTCCGTAGGTTTCAACTAAATCCACGATCGAAGTGGCCAGAAAACTCTCGGACGAGACTTGAGCGTGGATGTTGATAAAAGGCGGACTTTTAGGGGATAAGTCTGAGACCGCAAACTCCATTTCAGATTGTCTTTCAAAACGCAGTAAAATATTGTGCTTTTTACGTCACTTGCCACACGGAGACCCGGTGCATTCAACAACGCGATGACTTGGATGCAAACAATTTAGGCAGAGCCCGGCCTTTTTTGCGGCTTCAAAACACTCAGACGGTGCCAATTTTTTATACGATTCGCAGCTGTATATCGAATGTTCCCTCTGACAATAAGCACAGGGAGATTTCATCGTTGCAGCCATAAAAACGTGCTGCGTACGCTGATTATCAAAGCGAGAACTAGACAGTTTTTTCTCCGACAAGTTTTAAGGTTTTACTTTTACTGGATCAAATTTACTATCTTCGAATTGAGCACGGCGCTGCAGGAAAGTCAACATTTCTTTAAGAGTGGGGTTATCGGATTCACAGATAGCCTCTTTCCACTTTTCGCGAATAAACTAATTGAATTTTTTCTGAATTAATTTAATTAAAAAGGTGGCCCATTGATTGACAGGTTCTTTCAAGGCTTCAAGTGCTCTAACGTGTTTTTGAATTTCATCGAATAACGACCGAACGGGAAATTCTTTCGATATAAATTGTAATTTAATTATGCTCTCACGTGAGTTTGGCGAACGATTTTGCAATTGCCCTAACGCTCTTTTTTCAAATTTGACCGATGTTTGTGGGATTTTCATGTACGGTGGTTAGCGAAGACGTGGAGGCATTAGATGCGTTAGGTGGAATGGTTCTCAAGAGTTTCTAATTCGGTTTGTAAATTTGAAAATTCTAAGAAGCTTTTATCATTTTCTTGATTCCTTTTTTCTAAATTCGGAAAATCACGCTCCGGGACAAATTTTTCAAGATAAGTAGCGAAGTTTGTAATTTTTCGTTTCGCATTGGCAATCTTGATCTTTAGATATGCTATCTGCTTTTCCGCCATAGTTTTAAGTTTCAATAAATTATTAAACGAGCAAGTGAAAAAATGTGATGGGAACACAGAAGATATGAGGGAAAAATTGGTAGGACAAATACTTTCTTACGTTGAAGATGAACTCTGGATCAGCGCTGCTGGATGTTGGCAAGTGTTGATCCTAAACGATGACAGGTTTCCATTCAACTGATTTTTGCTGAAGTCCGACATGTGACAAAAGCAACAAAGTCTGCATAGACCTGGACTGCAAAAAGTTTGGGCCAGCTAGCTTCCTCTCCTGGAATGAATCCGGGACCCTTATTTCCCATGCGGTCGCGTATTGAAGCACGATATTATTATTTTTTCGAAATTATTCGAAACTCAAAAGTTCAGTTTACTATTAAAAGGTTCACTTTAACACTGATATGAACTTGTGAACGCTCGACACGAAAAGTTCTATAGTGAAATTGACTCAGTAAGAATTTTTCTATGAGCACAAATTTGCTTAAGCGCGACCATTTGCTGTAAGAACGACAGTTTCTTAAGCACGAAAAATTTCTGTAAGCACGATAATTTAGAAATAGGGCACACAAACAAATGCACTTTTTCTGATTTATATTTATCACTGTTCGATATTCAATTCAATTCACAACACACTTCACTATGTTGCCACTTTACGAAATGTCACTGGATTCACGTTTTTCAAGAATATCCGGCTCGATTAGACCATAATGTTTTTGCTCACTTTAGTTTCTATATTTGCGAAATTTTTTGTGAATAAAAACGCGAACGAGAACTTGCATGATTAATACACATCTTTTAAAGGAAATGTACATGTATACATACAAGGAAATGTAGGGTAGACTGTATAGTTTTATAAAGAGTTTCTACAAAGTGACGGACAAGCGAAGTTTTAACCAGAGACAAATGCGACACAAACGACGAAATGTAATTGATTGACTGTTTGCGATGAAGCAAAGGAAAGGGTGCGAAAATTGGAAAATTTGGTAAGTTGGGAGAATCGGTGCCGTCGCGGGTCTTGATTGGTCGAGGAAGTGCAAGGTAGGAGGCGCAGGCGTGGAATGGAAATCGTGCAAATCGAGTAGTAGGAGATGGGGGGTGAGGCCCTTGTATTGGGTCTTCCAAAATCTAGGTATTTGCTCAACAGCCGCGAATACATAATAAATTTCCAAAAATTAAGTTTGTTGGCATAGTAAACGGGCAATACAGCTTATCACGGGATTGTAGAAGATTCTAAAGGTTAGAGATAAATAAACCTTTCAAGGCCATTCTTGCATCTGTAAAGGACTAGAAAGGCGAGAGATAGTAAATTGACAAAGGTGAGCAAGGAAAAGTAGAAAGTGTCGAAACGTGCCAAAACTCGAGCAGAGAAGATTGAGAACGAAATATGAGTTTCACAGCAAATATGAATTTGAAAATGATTTAAATAGACAGGAAGTATATAAAATAAAATAAATTTAGGAATTGCGACTGAACATAAATTATATTTAGAGATTTCGCAAGCCCCATGAAGTTTAACACGTATTTCCCGTAAGAAGGAAAAGACGTTTTCGTAAATTTGATTCATAATCGTCCATGTTAAGTGTATCGAGGTGAAACTCAAAATTTCTTTTTACAATTAGCAATAATTTACGAATGAAAACTTATTTTTTTGTAATATCACCCCCATAAGTCTGTTTTATAGGGTTCCAACAAAACCCATAAGTGAAAAAATTGATTTGGCGAGTTACTGGCGCTAATTATCGTCATTTTTGCGATTTTTAAAAATAAAAATGGTTTATAATACATAAAATACTAATTTATACTGATAACTAGAAGTTTACATGAATCGTTTAAACAATTTATTATTACTTTTAGCAATATTATCTTAGAATCGATTTAAAAATTCGAGGATTTTCCGAATTCGTCAACTTAAGCGAATATACAATGCTAAATCTTTAAAATTTACCTGCTAATCAGTGCAAATTCGCTCATGAACAGCTACATGTCGCGGATTCGACGGCGTCTTTACGCTGATTTGTATAAGCGGTGCACTTGTCTCTCGTTCAGAATTACAGTTTATATTACTTAGATTCATCACCAGGGTGAACTCGAACAAGCTCGATCTGAAAGTGTAGTCACTCAACGACAATTTGCGGAACGCAAGTCTGTGATGATATGCAGCCAATTTGAAAATTTGAGGGGTTTAAAAAAAACCATGTTTTAAAACTGCAACTATTCGATGCCGAAATTTTTAATAAATGTTACATGTAGGTTACATCTTCATTAAAAATTGAGTACAAAAAGTTTAATAAAATATTTCTGTACAATGATTACCTGAAGCTCTGCAACGAGATTTATAGTGTCAAGAAGTCCTTTTCGCCTCAAAGGTGATTGAAAAGCCTTATTACTCGGCATTTATTTGCAGGAAGTAATTTCTTGATGACTGAGTAATATTGTCTACAAGCAATACAAACAATATATGCAGACAGTAAAGTTAGTGTAAGGGTTAATGGGAAACTGAGTGAATAGTTCGATATTATTCAGGGTGATAGACAAGGATGCGTTATGTCCTCATTGCTATTTATCATATTTATTGACAAGTGTCTAAGAATGGCCCTCTTCGACGAAGAAGGTGTAGATCTCTAAACGGTGAAGGTGCGTGGTTTGGCTTTCGCAGATGACAAGATTGTTATGGCAGAGTCTATCGAAGACTTGCAAAGAATGTTGAACAAACTTAATACAAGCATGAAGAACATGGGCCTCAAAATTAACGTAAATAAAACAAAGGTAATGGTGTTTGAAGGAAAAAGTGAGAAAACAATGTAACAACATTGTGCTGAATGATGAGAGATTAGAGCAAGTTGACAAATACGTATATCTGGGTAGTCTATTCACTAGCGAAGGAAAAATAGATGGGGAATTAGATAGGCCCATCAACGAGGGTAAGAAGGCTATCGGTAGAACAGAGTCCATTCTCAGATGTAAAAACAAATCAAAAGAAACTAAATTGACCGTATATAAAACTTTAATTGTACCGGCTGTACTATACGGTAGCGAGACATGGACATGTCAAGCAAAGGACATGAGTAAACTTGAAGCGATTGGCATGAAAGCTCTGCGCACAATATGCGGCAAAACACTGATGGACAAAGTCCGAAACGAGATGATCCTCAAAGAATATGGTACAGGGGAGGCACTAGTAAATATATGGGAAAGAAATCAGTTAAGGTGGTTCGGACATCCTGAAAGAATGAAAGATGAACGACTGACCAAACAGGTGTATAAAGGTAAAGTAAATGGCAGAAAGCCCAGAGGTAGATCGCCGAAAGCATGGATAGAGTCTGTGAATGAGGCATTAATAAGAAGAGACATATGAAGCCATGAAACCAGGAGAACTTGCATAAAAAAATGCATGGACGTAGAGGAAGCTAGGCGAGTATGCCAGAACAGAAAAGTTTGACGACAGATAGTTTATAAAAAGAATGTGAGTAGAGTGAATGAGCCCTGAAACAAAGACCTTGGATACTCATGGGCCCAAGTGGGGAACAAAACATAACAATTTTGTGAGGCTTTCCACGTGGGGTGATCGCTAGAGAGATTGATCAGCAACCTGGGTCGGAGCTGTGTTGCGGAATGAACATTTTGTTTAAATAAATAACGCGAGCGCTCTAGATCAATCTAAAATATCTATACCTTACATCTATATACCTATCTACCCTATACCTATATACCCATCCACATACTACTCTTTTCCAACCGAGCAATTCCCGCCTACCCAGAAAGGGAAACGGCTTAATGGTATAATAATAATAATAATAATAATAATAATAATAATTCGCAGAAATCGCAGAAAACCTACAGCACCTTCAAAGGAATTTTGTTCATACTTTACTAGAGTTCAGACATGTAGAACCAACACAAAGGCATTATCTGCCCAAGATGAACATCACAAATGATCTGCGTGCACTAATAGAACACCTGAACAGCAAGGTGTTACCTATGCATTTGAACGTAACACAAACTGCGTTAGAGATGCAAACTCTTGTATACTGTGCAGCTGTGGCAACCGTTAGAACGTTGGGCAAGAGAACTAGGCCTACAAATGTAGTCTTTGCTTCACGAAGGGAGCGAGATCCACCATGGAAGATCAGGTTGGATATGGATGTCAGCAGAGTAAGGTGCAAATTGGGTCGACTTACTCAATATAAAAAAGGAAATAGAACCAGAAAGCTGATACACCACATTACTAAAATCATCCACCCTCGTTACATCGAGACTTTAACACCAGCAATATTGGATGAGATTATAGACGTCCAACGGCAGAGAATTGATGTTCTTACTGCTAGACTGCGTCGGTACAAGAAAAGTAGTGCAAGAAGGCAACAAAATCGAACCTTTCAGGCAGATGAAAGAAGGTTCTACCG